>CM075009.1:1431437-1472466 GCA_037576675.1 Pangasius sanitwongsei | reverse complement strand
TTGGGGGATCGGTGCCTTGCTCAAGGGTCTCACCTCAGTCGTGGTATTGAGGATGGCAGAGAGCGCTGGTCATTCACCCCCCCCTACCTACAATCCCTGCCGGACCCGAGATTCGAACCCACGACCTTCGGGTTCACCTTCGGGTTACAAGTCTGACTCTCAGACCATTAGGCCACAACTGCCCCCAAAATAGGTTTGAATCTAAAGACGGAATATTAACCCGGAATCTGGAACACACAGTAATGCATAAATACAGCTGGCAAGGCTTCGCGAAGAACAATGACACAGAATGGATAGAAGAAGGCAAACTAATTATGAAACAGACACAGAACAGGTGACACAACAGGGGTGGAGAAAGCATTAGAAAAGTGAGAACAGGAACTAACTTCTTTAACATTAAATGTAACTATAAATGGATAAAAAGTGTGATTTCTCATTTATTAATAAATAAAAGATCGTAATTGTTAGCCAATTGCTGTGGTATAAGAGGGTTAAAACACTTCAGGATGTGCTTTTATAGGAAAACAATCAACGTTGGTGTGGTAACAGTAACTCTGCTTCATCACACCACCCTGTCGGTGATTATTTTCCTATAACAGCACAACACACAGTGTTTAATTCCTTACTTCAGCAGTAATAAACAGTCTTCACTGTGAAAAAGGGTGCGTTGTTCTGTTATTTTAAGGTTAGAGTATTTGGGGGGGGTTTCTGATGCCTTGAATGTAATTTAATCCAATCGGCTCAAGGAAATTCAGCTCCTCTGAGATGTCCGAGTCGATAGCGTTCCTAGCTTAGCTTAATACCTAGCCTACTGAACGCTTGAGAAGGTAAAGCTCACCGTTACAGAAATCTTCAACAATCACATTTCTACACTTTCCCTCAATGTGAAACTCTACTATCCTTTTGCAGACTTTATAATTTTTTACCGGTAGCTTAAATCAATCTGAATATCCTCCGAGCTGGGATTAGCAGTGTAAATGGAAGCTTATCATAACGGATTTGTTTACGGGACTCTGACTCATGACTTTGCTGATTTGTGTACTCACCGAAATGCCACGGCTTGTGATCTCAGCCAAGGATATCTGGGCTGATTTCGATCTTGCTTAAAAGCCTGAAATAGAGGTTTGTGTTTATAATCTGCAGCGCTAAGCCCCGCACTGAGCTCATGACTGAAATGAGAGCCGAGGATCCATGCTTCCCTTTTCCTGTTTCTGTGAATGTACCGGAGGAACGGAAGACTGACACAGATCTCCATCTGAGATTTGACAGCGTAGGCCTTTGATTGAAAGTTTTCAGAGCTTCCTCGGCGTAATCTCTATTGTAGCACCGTGTTTTGAGCTCGGTTGACAGGTAAATGACACACTGAGCATTAAAAGCCACCACCAAGGAAGAATGCCGCTTCTTTTCGGGTGGCATGGAGGACATTTTCGAGGAATTTCTCTGGCACATGTAGGATGTGGGTGCAGTTCCATATTTAAAGAGAATCAACAGTCATATAAAGCTGTCTCAATTCACTCCGACACTAAAACATTTACCTGATGATGAAGAGTAAGCAGTACAACACTGCGTGGTGCTGTTATAGGAAAAAAATCATCAACAGCGTGATGTGATGAAGCAGAGTCACTGTTACCAACCCAAAGCTGATTATTTTCCTACAACAGCACATCACAAAGTGTTTTATTCCTTTTATACCACAGCAATTTGCCAACAATTACAATTTTTAATAAATAAAGACTGAATCATACTTTTTGTTTATAAGTTTATAGCTGCATTCAATGTTGTGATAAACTCCTCTGTCCTGAAGATGTCAGAAATCTTAAAGAGCTTTACCTCTGACTGTTACAAAGCGCTGACACTAGAGACTCCTTCCAGTAACGTTAAATAAACGTCTCCTGACAGACAACGTCACCATACACACATTTTTTGAATTTGTTTATGTGGAGCATCCGCCATACACGAGCTGTGAATGAGCTGTTACTATAGAAACGATAACGTATCAGAACGAGGGCATTAATATAAACCTGCACTACTGTCAGGGCTGCTGTTATAGAAATCTAATCAACACCTTCTGACCAATCAGAACCCAGAATTCAGCAGTGCGGTGATAATAAATTAAAAAATAAAAAAAAAACTGGCAAATTGCTGTGTTATAAGAGAAATTAAACACTTGGGGATGTGCTGTTATAGGAAAATAATCAACTTTGGTGTGATATCTGTGAAACCGCTTCACCACAGCATCCCGTCATTGATTATTTTCCTATTACAGCATGACGCAGAGTGTTCTGTTCCTTACATATACGTTTTTGTCCCTGTGTAAAACAACTTCCAGTTCGTTGTTTATCAGATTTTTATTAAAACCTCCACATCTGAAAATGAAGGGTTCATATTTGACACGTCACATCATCACCGTTATGTCGCTCTGACAAAGTCAGTTGTTGTGTTTTAACATACAGTAAATCAGTCCGGGAAGTGTCATAACAAAAACATCAACTTGACATCAAAACGGAGACACTGTCTCTGTCTGACAGCTGGCGTGTGTCGGAAAAACTCAGAAAAAGTATTTATGTTTCACTTTCTGGAATTCCTTGGAATTTTGTGTGATATCGGGTCGTGCATATCACGACATTAAAAATCCCTCGTGGGTCAAATAAATAAATAAATTGATGCTGTCAGAAGATCTGATCGAGTCCTTTCCAGCGTCATTTTGCCACAGAGAGTATCATCACAGCGTGCTAGCTGAGTAGTAAGCTAGCCGAGTGTGTCCTGATGATAGTTGATGCTTTACTTCCTAGAAGTAAGTGAAATATTTTTCGCTGTTCCATCACCAATCAATAGGCAGGAGACATCTCTTCTGATGGAGCTCCACCAGCAGAACGATGGAGTGGCGCGACACGTAGCCATGGCAAACTGGAGAGTGAAAGCGAGAGAACAGATTGCTCTGCATCACAGGAAATTGCCATATCTCACACAGCCTCTAATATCTCTCTCCTGACCAGTATTTTCTCTCATGGCCGACAGGCTCGGGTGCACAGCGGGGCACTTTTTTTTTTTATCACTTATTTAGAACACTGGTGGATGCAGAGTCAGGAAGCCTTAGGCACCTACTGGTGTTCCTCTAGAGCTTTGCTCCGTCTCATCTCAGCAGAAATCTTGGCTTGCTTATCTCCGCCACGAGGCTTCGCTTCAAGTCGGATGACCTTAGCAGAAATGAGAGGTGTAATTAGTTCTGATTACCCACTAATTACCAGACCGAAGGCCTCACAATGGAACGCGACCAATCATCAACTCCTTTGCGGATCTCCGACTCAGAATTGAAGAGATGCCACTGTAAATTCCCAAGAAGCCCAACGTGCCCATAAACTGCCAATCATCAGCAACCCCCAGCTGAGCCTCAGCGCCTACTCACACAGTTTCAGAATCATCTGCAACATGGAGGATCCTCTGTGTCTTGGCATCTCTTGTCAAAAGAAGATCAGTAATTAACATCCATGCTCTTCTGATCAGCATGGCCCAGCCCTCGGTCCCAAACGCTTTAGAAGTAATTATCACCTATCGTGTCCAGACCTTCATTACAACAAACATTTCCTTGATTTTTTTTTTCTTTGAAGAACTTCCTTGGCCAACCAACCACAGTGCAGGAGAGTTCTCGAGTCCTTCAGTAATGGGGAGTTTACCCTGCCTTCACAAATGTTAATTTTTGACCTTAATGGTATATGTTGGTTGCTATGGCTTGACTGGTAGCATCTACGGAGTGCAGTGCTAATTATATCAAGAAAATATATTCATTTATTCTTCTTCAGTAAGAGCTGTATCCTGTTCAGGCTTGTAGTAGGTCTGGAGTCTATCCCAAGAGCACTGCGTGTGAGGTGGGAATATATCCTGGCTGGCATGAGCCCATTTACCCCTGGAGTCACCAATCCATCAACCAGCATGTTTTGGGAGTTGGGAGGAAACCGGAGAACCCAGAGGAAAGCCATGTGGCCGCAGGAAGAACGTGCGAATCTTCACACACACAGTAACCCAAGCTCAGGATCAAACCCTGGAGCTGTTAGGAGGAAACGCTAACCACTGAACCTTATTCAAGCAAAACTAAAATAAGAATTAAACACTGACGCTGTTGCATTGCACCTCACTTTCATCAATGTGTTGCAGTCGTGCCACACTGAAATGCAATCACAGTGCAATAGTTTCTTATTGGCGCATTGTTCGTTCATTCCTACTGCACTGAACCTGCACCTTTTTGGAATTTTTTCTCTAAATATATAATAATAAAATTTAAAAAAAAAACATTAATATGATATAGAAAAATATTTACAGGACCAAAGAGTTAACAAATGGAATAGCACCGAACAATTTTAATCACTTTAAATTCTTTAAAAAAAAAAGATTTTTTTTTTTTTTCAAGTGAGATCGAGTGAAGTAAGAGCAGCACAGTAAAGGTTTTGCTTTTCAGTGTGGCATGTTGTCCTAATGTCACAAATGAAAAGCAGTATGGTCATATGTGTGTCTCACATCTACCTCCTGGTGTGATTGCTTGTCTATCTGGCATGGAATCTTCCCCATAGGTATGAAGCGTAGTAGCTAGATAAAACATTTTGAGTAAGCAGCCTTACTTTTGCCTGGGATACGTCCGATTTTCTTGAAAAAAAAAAAAAAAATCGCAGATTTGCTAGATTTTATAGATGATAAATTATTAGTACATAGTACATACAGTGTGTAGTGACTCAAGTCAGTAATTCAGTCTCATTACTAAAAACTATAACACTCTAACTCTTCATATATAAATATCCTAAATCTTGATAAAAAAAAAATGGATTAGGGTGGGATTTAATTTCCCAAGCTCCGCCCACTTTATCATGTCTCTGTCACTGAGACATGAGTGACATCATCAGTGTTAGAAATAACTATAAAATGAATGTGTTTATAAGATAAAAAGTGTTTTGAGAGACACTTTTGAACAGCCTTCACACACACACACACACCACACACATGTACAGTATATATGACCCAAGGCTTCCTGGCAAACTCCATAACACATGAATATAAAATGCTTTTTTCATCCAGAAAAACGTTTAAAGAGGCTGTCACAGAGGAGCTGGCGAGGGAGCGATGAAGAAACGAAATAAATCATTTTTCATTTAAAAAGCAGAGAAGAGCTTTTGCCTCGTGGCTTTTTTTTTCCGTGCTTTGGACGTGAGGTTACTCACCGCTGATGAGAAACACTCAGGGACGTTATTTGATCACTTTTTCATTTCCATTATTTGTTTAGCGTCCCGATGCCAACTTTTATTCAAAGGTCAAAATGTAACACTGGAAATATACACACAACACTTGAAAAAGATTTAGCGGTGTTTATTTTTAGTGCTGGAAGACACGTGTGCTATGCTAAATGGGATTTTATGTTTTTATGGGGATGTTAGAGTTCACGGAGAGAATTCAGAGCCAAGTAAAGGATCTTTATAATTAACATGTGATTTATTTTGTAATGAAATTCTGCATCTCTTTTCTAAAGAGAGCGATGCAGCAGGGCTTTAGTGTTTTACTCTGTCCAGCTCTCTAACCTCCTCGAACAGATCAGCTTCCAAAGCTTTAACTTTCATGCTAATTCCACCGTCAACAGCATGGCACGCGTCATCTCGTACATCGCTACCAAGCCGAGCTGATTCTCCACATCTTATAGTTGCATTGCATTCTGGGACTTTGAGTCCAACGTTTGCTCCAACTTCTCCACTACCACTCTATGCTGAATTTCTCATTGATGAGACGTTAATAAAACATTGTTAAAGAGGTGGTAGTGAGAAAAAAAAAAAAAAAAAAGATTTGGACGCTAGTTTTAAAAGCTAAACCAGACCTGGTTCGGATTGCTCAAATTTTTTCTCCGATTTTAGATACCGGTGTATCTGCGCTAGCAATAACGATGCGAAGTCAGGCTAACACGAAAAAACTGCTAACCTCTCACTGGAATAACAAAAATACACCAAGAATCGCTGAACACATCACAAATATTTCAATCGAAACACATTTCAGGCTGCTGCTGACTCAGCCACGGCATCTCGCTCTTCATTTAGGACCGAAAAAAAGTTACACGACCCACAATGCACTGCTCCACTACCTCCTATGGCTCCATTTTGGCTTTCACTTTCCATCCGAACTCTGGATACTGAATGATTTATGGGCAGAAAGCAGGGCAATGCTGTCGTTTTTCATCATTCCATACATCCCTCTCGGCAAAGCAGACATTGTGTTGTGATATGGAATGTGAAGCAGCGATATTTTTAATGGTGCTGAGTAAATCCAGCGTGATTTATAGAGTCCCACAGGCCAAGGGCTGCTGATCATCAAGCATGTGCACAGAACGACAAGAAAGACATGGAGAGATTGATGCAGTTATGAAATAAAAAAATAGACATGTTGTACAATAAAAGACGACTACATGCTGCGCTGCTGGATTTACAAAAAAAAAGGTTATCGCTGTCCTTGAGGACGTCTTTACATAAATCTACATAAATCTGTTAGGAACATTTTTTACAGGAAGGAAAAAAACTGTGAAAGTAGAAAAGTGTGGATAAGAGAAAGATAAAGAGATGTTTAATGAGTTGCACGGAACGATGCGATCTCGCATGTGGAGTTTATATGGATGGAGTTAAACAAACTAATCAAATAAATACTAATAAATACTACTACAGATAATAATAATAATAATAATAATAATAATAATAATACATTAATTGTTGCTGTTGTTGCTGCTGCTATTGTTACTGTTTTTGTTGTTCTTACTGTTATTAATAATTTGTTACTGTTGTTTTATTATTATTGGTTGTAGTAGTTTTAGTAATATATAGAGATACTATATTTTAACTTACTTTGTAAATGTATTGCAATTTTTTCCATATTTTATTATAAACTCAGAATATAATATTCAGAATATTTCCACTTTAACACATGCAGAAAAAAATGTCACTGTGAAAATACTTCAGTCCCGAACCATCAGCAGCAGCACATCCTTATTCATATGTCACATAATCATAGCTCATAATCATAGAAAAAATACCATTCCATCGCCATTCTTTTGCATTTATTTCCACAATTGCTGCGTATTTTTCTCTCATGCTTAGAACGATGACTCACCTTCAAAGAACTAGGAATAAATCAAATAAATCATTATTACGTACATATGTACACATGCCAGTCGCAGCGTTTATTTTTTATCCTTGTTGCTCAGTGAACGGGATGTTTTTAATATTTTCTCCCAGAAGCAGTCATTAAAGAGTGTTTGTGGGCCGAGCAAACGTGCTCGTTTCACCCTGACGCAAAATCAATATTTATTTCAAGCTTAAAATCTGTTTTGACTTCACTTTTAAATGTTATTCTCTCTTTTCTTTCCTTTCTGCTGCTGCGCTGGTCTCGGCAGGTAAGACGCTCTTAATATAGTCTCTATCTTCTCTGGATTTTCTTCAGATTTTCTTCAAAAAGGTGGATTTAAAAAATTAGCAGTGATATAGTTACTGGCTATGAGAGAAAACGACAACGTTACCTACGTAGTTTTTTTTGTTGTTGTTGTTTTTTGCATGTGAGCAACAACTAACAAATTTTCTATTTGATTGTCTTTCCATGGTTCGACAAATTCACCAAGTTGTTTAGGATAAAATATTGAAATCTCCTAAAGGCACAGTTTCAAGGGATTTAAAAAAAATCTTCATGCTATTAAAAATACAAGAAACTAGATACTAGAAATATCCCTCACTAAAAGCTACCAAAGGTCAGTGGGCGTGTCAGATCGCATTATGATTGACGGCAGTGTCTCCCTGGCAACGTAATGTTGGAATGACCGAGCTGAACTTCCACAGCACTTTTGTTTTCACACGAGTCACGTGTCATGACTGTTGAGTGGTGCGATGGCGTATTTTGTTCATATTTCTATGGAAAGCGCTAAAATCAGGGATGTTTCTGTGCAGCCGCTAGTTTAAAACTCTACGCTGATCAGCTGAGTAGTGGCTCTACGGAGCCCGACGGAGGTGACATGGTGGTTATTTTTATAATAAAAATATGACGATCCGATCTCACTGAGCTTCACCGGCGAAACCCGAAACCTTAAACGGTTAATAACTTGCTCACTGCTGTGTGATAGAAGGCAGATAAAAGAGGATAGTAAAGCTAATCTGCATCTATTTTTATTAAACCAGACGCAAATTTGCACTGCGTCTGCATGTTGACCTGAAATACGAAGCCGTTGACGGGACATGGCGGTTATTTTTATTAAGGAATGACGTGAATTAATATACTGAGGTCACGAGGTCACTCTCTCAGCGCACATCCTGGTGCAGAGTGCTTCTGTTATAGTTCAGGATTCAGTTTCTCCTCCTCTGCTAGCTCACTGATTCTTCTTACTTCCGTCAGGTATCAGTGTCACCTGGGTCTTATTTTTAGTTAATCACGCCATTATATGCAGTTACATACAGTTATATGCAGTTACATACAGTTACATAGAGTATAACGCATTTGTGTTGTCAAAGCGAACGAAGTCGTTGCGTTCTTTCTTATTTCTCATTTCATGTTTCTGTTACATTCCTTTATTGTGTCCTGTTTTTGAGTACTTCGGTGGTTTGATTCCTGACTGAGTAAATATTTCACCACAAACTAAGTATCTCAGAACTACGAATTATTATGTTTTGAGCAAAGTGAATTGCGTAAATTGAGTCAAACTTAACCCTTAGGTCCCGTGATCGGATCACACGTGTACAGTCGAGACGCGTAGCCGTTCACACCTGGCATTACGGATGCGTCTCCAGAGAGCACTTGTGATCGGATTTCATCCATCATTTCCGCTGGAGGAAGGCTGTCACACACGCGTTTATTACATCAGACTTCTGCTGCGTTTATTTTCAGGCAGAAATGTCCTGCAATCCTGGATCTTTATGGGCTATTTCAAACGCTTTAATCGCATGGTCTTCTAACGAAGAATTAGAAATGAATGAGAGATGAGAGGATGAATGACGCTGTGAGAAGCAGTTGCGTTTGTCTCTGCTGTTCTAACATCGTGTTTATCTATATTTAGAGCTCTACCATTCAGCGCCATTTCCAAAGAGTCTCATGATGATTACGTATTTTCCTGTTAGCGCGATGACGCAGGTGATCAGGTGTTTCTTCGTTGCTGTCCAGGACGAATCGAGACACATTCTTGTTCACACCACAAACGCGATGTGGCTGTATGCGTCCCATCTCCCAATGTGGTGCGAGTGATCGGATCACAAAGCATCCTTGAGACGCATCTGACCCCGTTCACACCTGATCACACTGATCGCCCAGAAAACACGTTAATGCCAGGTGCGACTCTGTCTTACACTCCATACAATCTTTTTTTTAACTTTTAACTTCTCCAGGAACACATTTAAAGCTCAAAAATAAATAGGTGTGATGCTAAAAATGTTTTATTGGAACTTTATTATTTATGTGTTGCCTGTGTACCTGGAACAGAACATACAGTATACGTTAGAAAAAAAGAAATTGTAGCACCTTTATGAAAATTAGTAAATTTATTTATTTATTTATTTATTTATTTATTTATTTATTTAAAGTTGATTTTGGGTCACTTTCAGAAAAGCCAACAAACTTCAGGCCAAAAATAAGGGTTTAATAAATGGCCTCCAGTAAATAATTTGGTGTGAACTGGTGAAAAAATATACGTTATATATGTGTATAATATATCCAAAGATCAGCCATAACATTATGACCACTGACAGGTGAAGTGAATAATATTGATTATCTCGTTAAAATAGCACCTGTCAAGGGTTGAGATATATTAGGCAGCAAGTGCGACTGGGTCAGAGCATGTTTAAAACAGCAGGTCTTGTGGGGTGTTCCCAGTGTGCAGTGGTCAGTACCTACCAAAAGTAGTCCAAGGAAGAACTAGCGACAGTGTCATGGGCGCCCAAGGCTCACAGATGCG
The DNA here is from genome assembly GCA_037576675.1 of Pangasius sanitwongsei. Lineage (NCBI taxonomy): Eukaryota > Metazoa > Chordata > Actinopteri > Siluriformes > Pangasiidae > Pangasius > Pangasius sanitwongsei. The sequence continues at coordinate 1,462,520 of CM075009.1, read as the reverse complement.
CGTGGGGAGTGAAGGCTAGTCCGTCTGGTCCGATCCCACAGAAGAGCTACTGTAGCACAAACTGCTGAAAAGTTAAAGCTGGCTCTGATCGAAAGGAGTCAGAACACACAGTGCATCGCAGCTTGCTGCGTATGGGGCTGTGTAGCCACAGACCTGTCAGAGTGCCCATGCTGACCTCTGTCTACTGCCAAAAGTGCCTCCAATGGACAGGTGAGCATCAGAACTGGACCACGGAGCAATGGAAGAAGGTGGCCTGGTCCAATAAATCACATTGTCTTTTACATCATGTGGACGGCCGGGTGCGTGTGTGTCACTTGCCTGGGGAAGAGATGGCACCAGCATGCACTATGAGAAGAACGCAAGCTGGCAGAGGCAGTGTGATGCTCTGGGCAATGTTCTGCTGGGAAACCTCAGGTCCTGGCATTCATGTGGATGCTATTTTGACCCGTACCACCTACCTAAACATTGTTGCAGACCAGGTAAATCCCTTCATGGCAACAGTATTCCCTAATGGAAGTGACCTCTTTCAGCAGGATAATGCGCCCTGCCACACTGTACAAATTGTCCAGGAATGGTTCGAGGAACATGACAAAGAGGTCAAGGTGTTGACTTGGCCTCCAAATTCCCCAGATCTCAATCCAATCGAACATCTGTGGGGTGTGCTGGCCATCAAGTCCAAGCCATGGAGGCCCCACCTCAAAGGATCTGCTGTTAACGTCTTTGTGCCAGATACCACACACACCTTCAGGGATCTTGTGGAGTCCATGCCTCGACGGGTCAGAGCTGTTCTGGCAGCAAAAGGGGGACCAACACAATATTAGGCAGGTGGTCATAATGTTATGGCTGATGGTGTGTGTGTGTATATATATATATGCATTTGTGTAAGTGTAAGGTTTAAAACATGAAGTCTGTGATTTATAATTTTACCCGATTCTTTCAAAATAGACTTTACTGCTTATAGAAATGAATGCACAGAGCCTTCTATGTGTGTGTGTGTGTGTGTGTGTGTGTGTTCAGTGTCATACTGTGATGATGATGGCATTTCAACTTCCTCAGCCTTCGTGAAAAGGCATCTGTCCTTCGTCCTTTCTCTCTCTCCTTGTTTTTTTTTTCCTCTCCTCCTTTCCTGGTAGCGTCAGTACACAGAGTCAGGTCTGGGCTCTCAGTTGCCATGGAAACCGGCCCGTCCTCACACTGCAGTGGCCAGTGGAGCTCGCAAAGGCGATACACATAGCATGGAGAGATTAATAAATCAACTCAGAGAGAGAGGGAGAGAGAGAGAGAGATGGATTGAGGGAGATGGTGATGGACAGAGCCAAAGAAAGCTAGAGATGGAGAGAGTGTTAGGGAGAGAGAGAGATGGAGAAAGAAAGGGATAGAGGTAGAGGGAGAGATGGAAAGAGAGAAAGAGAACTTAAACACTAAGAAAAAGGATGAGTGAAAATTTTGGACATTAAAAGCAACACAGAGAAAGAAAGAGAGATGGAGAAAGAGATGGAGAGAGAGAGAGACAGACAGAAAGAAAGACAGGAAAAAAGAAACAGAGGAACAGACATGAGAGATGCAGAGAGATTGGCATAGAGCGATGGAGAGAGTGACATGGATGAAGGGAGAGGGTGATAGAGAGAGAAAGAGAAATATAGAGAGATGGAGAGATTCATAGAAAGAGATTAAGAGAGATGAAGGATGGGATAGAGAGAGAGAGAGAGAGAGAGAGAGAGAGAGAGAGTTGGGTATTTTAATTCTAACATCATCCAAAGAGTACATTTTTGTTTTTGTTTGTTTGTTTGTTTTAACATATGCAAATTTATGCATATTTCATTAGGTGAGGCCTGTAAAATTTGGAAAAAATTCTAATTTCCAACAAAAGTATAAAAATATCAGCAATCAACCCCAAAGACTGAGTTATTGTTTTAAAAATAAAAATAATAACGATGAGAAGAAATTTTAAAAAATAACAAAAATGGGCCTGAAGTGTTTGATCAAAAGATTAAGCATAAGCATTCACATAAAATGAGAGACGGAGAAGAAAATGTAAAAAGATCCTTTAAAAAAAAAAGATGAGCAATTAAAATGAAAAGCAGCGTTAAAAGCCGTGTAACTCCACAACAGCAATGAGAGCGGGGAAGAACAGACTCGTCTCTCCGTCTCTCAGCGTGTCCTCTCCAGAGGAAGCGAGCTCACGACTGACAACATAATCAAATTGTTCCTCGAGCACAAATTAATGAGTGAATTAGTGAAGGCATGCGAGTGACAACGGAGAGTGTGAGGAATGAACCGAGGGTCAGAGTCATCCGCCGCCTCGGCCACGCTAAAAATATTCAACTGGAAGTGTGAATTTCAGAGATTAAACCGAGCGATAAGGATCAAATGAAATACTGAAAATGATGATAATAGAATGTGAGAGTTATTCGGCTTCAGTGTCGGCACTTAATTGTTTATTTATCACACAGACGCCGACTGTCAGCGTAAGTTTTTTAGAAGTTTACTTCGCAATTAAAGTGTAATTATGGCGTGATTTTAGTTGTAATAAATCAATTCCTAGTAACGTACAAACATATCTGAGGGAATGTTGATGTTCCTAACAGCTCTTTGTCATTTCCCCAAAAATCACATTTATATGCGCCATGTGCAAGCTAGCTAAATAGCTAGCCTTATTTGTTAGCTAGCATACACTTGGCATCGTTACTTGTCGCCGAGCGACAACGTCTTTTACGGCTTTAACTGCTAATATGGCAGGTTTTTACTCGTTTTGCCTTTCAGTGTCAAAAAAACGAGTTCAAACACACCCAAAGGTTTTCTTTTATTTTAGAACTTTGATTTATGATGGTTGTCATGGTTACTTTTTTATGAAATTCACTGGTTCTGCTTGAATGAATCAACAAAACAAGAATCCTGAATTACTGTTTTATTTCATTAATAATAATAAGAAGAAGAAGAAGAAGAAGAAGAAGAAGAAGAAGAAGAAGAAAGTCGCTGATTTCACCGTATATCATATCCATTGTAGAGTGAAAACCAAAGCTACAGTTCAGAAATTAACATGTTGTGTGGTTTAGCTTTTGATTCCCATATAACTAATATTGTTTCATCTAAGTTTTGTCTTGTTAATAAATAAATAAATAAATAAATAAATAAATAAATAAATAAATAAATAAATAAAACACTACGACGGCCCTCCATGACACTGAGCGACCGGTACCTGCTTTTATAACCTCTGGATTGGACTACTGTAGCATGTTACCTGCTAACCTGGTGCCAATACTTTACTTTTCATGCTAACACGGAGGAATCCTGAGGTCAAAATAAGGAGATATGACGTCTTGAAATCATGAGTTATTAAGTCGAAATAATGAGATAATATATTAGAATAACAAGGTATTAAGTCAAAATAACAAGATAATATCTAGAAATAACAATTAATTAAGTAAAATTACTAAGATGTTATATGTAAATAACATGTTAAATCAAAATAAATAGATAATGTCTCGAAATAACGAGTTATAAAGTTGAAAAAATGAGTTTATAAGTCAAAATAAGGAGATAAGATTTTGAAATAATGAGTTGTTAATTCAAAACAATGAGCTTAAAGTCGGAATTATGAGATAAGATCTAAATAACTGATTAGTAAGCTGAAATAATGTTAGTGACAAAATAAGTTACTAAGTCAAATGAGAATATTTTGAAAAGTTAATATCCGATCCACGGTTTGTTGCTGACTCCAGACGAGCACGCCCCCTGCCCGAGGCCGACTCACGACGATGGACCTGCACTGACCATATTTTTGTAAAATTCACTGTGTAATATTCCACCATGGAGTTTACCCAGCGTCCTCTGGGGGGGAGGAGGAGGAGCTTTAAATACTCAGCGTGAAAAGAGAGAAGCATGATGGGAGAACAGGTGAGAAATAACAGAAAGGTGTAAAAGAGGTGGGTAGTGCTGTGTGAACTACAGGAGACGAGGAGAGAGAGAGAGAGAGAGAGAGAGAGAGAGAGAGAGCAGACATTATATGATGAGAAATAAAAAAAAACACACACAAGAACTTATGCTAATAAATGTGTGAGCAGTTCCATCACTGCAACTCCTCTGAGAGTAACGTTTCTTTTTCTCCGAACGTGTGCAGGCGTTTCTCTTGCGTGGCTCACTCGCGTTTCCTCTTCACTTCCTGTCTCCTCAAGCGTAAAATTTCATGAGCCGAACAGGTGAGCCATTTTACGCTACGACGAAAATGCGTCCTTTTGTTCTAGTTTTTGTTCATTTTCCGGCGGCAGCGTCCTTCCCGCTCGGAGCCTCGGAGCAGGTTGCGGAGGTGTGAAGGCCACTTCCACTTTTCTGTCTCAACACCTCTGATTTCTCATCATCATGGTCCTGAGAGAGAGAGCACAGCAAACAGGAGGGGAGCGCAGAACCCCGGAGAGGTGGAACCTCCTGTTAGGAGAACCGCTGATCTACCCCACAGGCAGTGAAAGCGGGAACAGATGAAGGTGGCAGAAAGAAATTAATCTGTCTATCTATCTATCTATCTATCTATCTATCTATCTATCTGTATATCTATCTATGTATATATCTTTCTATCTGTATATCTGTCTATCTAAGATAATCTGGCGAATATTTATTGTATGTATTTATTTATGTATTTATTTATTTGTTTGTTTGTTTGTTTTTGTTTGTTTTATTTGTATGTTTGTTACAATGTTAGTATGTTTATGTCGATTATAAATTTCTATTCATGCCACATTTATGACTCACATCTTGATCACATCTTGAAGGTTCTGACTCAGATGTCTCACTACTGTAATATGTTAATGGGCGGGGTGAGACACGAGGGGGCGGAGTCATAGAAAGAGGTGTAGTCTGAAAGGGGTGGAGCTAAACCAAAACACCGTTCAGTTACTTAATTTATCTTAATATGAATTTTTTTTACATCTGAGATCAGTTTGGTCAGGTCAGCATCCATGTCAGGTCACCTTTAGGTTACACCATGCTATAGTACGTAGTGCGCGCACGTGTGTGTGTGTGTGTGTGTGTGTGTGTTTGTGTGTGTGTGTGTCTTCATGGCGTTGAATGAAATGGACATCCTTTACAGCCTCGCTTTTCACTCTTGCTCTGAGCGATGAGAGGAATCTGTAGGCGGTGAGATTAAAGATCAGCTCATCTAAATGTATCTGAGCATTGTGGAGAAAACACACACACACTCGCACACACACGCACACACACACACACACACACACACATGCTAATTCACATCAGTGGAGATATAAAATCATGCTGATATGAGGAAAATATAATGCATTCTTTAATGTCTTCATTCGAAGGCATTTATGGCCTCGAGCTATCTCATCTTATCACTTTATGACATTCTGCTCCAGTATATCTATATGTACGCTAATGTTCACTTATCTTAACGTTTTTGTCACGATTTAATTTAATTTATGCACACACTTGCCGGGAGATAAAATGAAAATGAGGTGAAATGTACTGATAATCCTCCCACGTGTCAGAATAATCGTCAAACTGCTAGCCTCCTGAGCGCTGAAGAAGCACTGACGGATGTTTCCACTTTCGCATTCCTTAAATACGGAGTAAAACACATCATGTCATGCTGGTGTAGTAAAATAATCAACGACAGGGTGGTAATACGTAGCAGAGTCTCTGTTACTACCCTAACGTTGATTCTTTACTATAACATCACATTACAACAAAGTGTTTTACTCCTCTTTTACCACAGCAAAATGTCAGCGATTAAACGTTTTCATTTATTAAACAATGACATGCCATATTTTTTTTTATCCATTTATTGTTACAACAAGAAAGTTAAACAGATTGTCCTGTTACCAAGAAACCATAAACTCCTCTGTCCTGAAAAGTTACAGCTTTACCTCTGACTGTTGCAAAGCCCTGACACTGGAGACTCCTTCCGTAAATGTTAAATAAATTACAGAAAACGTAATATAAACCTGTGAGCACCTTCTGACCAATCAGAATCCAGAATTCAACAGCGCTGTGGTGTAATATTAGGAACTGCACCGAAGCATCACGGATTCGAGACCGGAGGTTTTGGAACGTAACCGTCTGACATTTGAGGGACGTCGTCTCTGATTTTGTCACGGGCCGCTGTAGTAAATGTCATGTCGGAGAACATTTTTGTCCACACTCAGACCTTTCTTACTTCCTGCTTCCTGAACTCCAGCCTACGAAGATGCAGGAGCTCAGGGTTGATGTCATGTGATGTGTTATTACAGCATTGCAGCATCTCTGCTTATCCATCATATCCAGAGGTCATCCATCTCTCTCCTACACCCACACACTGTTCTATTACACTGCCAGAAATAAAGGTCCTGTACAGGTACATGTTCTTCCCGAAGGTACCACAGGTGGTAAACGTGTCCTCAAAGGTACAGCAACGGTTCATAAGGTCCGATTATTGGTCCAGTGCACTTTAAAGCTGCATAACATCCTCGAGGTCCTTTAGTTAAAGTTGAAAAGTACTCTTGAGGGTATCGCCTCAGTGACAGGTCCAGCTTAGTACACTGATGATGAATTCTGGGTTCTGATTAGTCAGAAGGTGTTGATTAACAGCTCATTCACAGGGACTTGTACGGCAGACGCTCCACATAACGGAGAAAATGATCGACTACGGAGTAACGTTCACTCCTCCCCATTGTTACTTGCTCTGAGGCCCAAATAACGGAGCTAAAAACCGTCAACTAACTTAATTTAAATCTGACAAGCTAATTAAGTGATTTAATACAGACTGTGTGAAATAAACAAGCTTGATGCTGCTACAGTCTCCTAATAACGTCTCTGGTGATGGAACAGTGTGTTTGCTTTCTTAACAAAGAGGCAGAAAATCTGTAGGATGTAGTGTTACATTTCAATGAAAATGGACTAATTTCTCTGTCCATTTATCTCCGCTTGCTCTCCGACAACATCGAGTGACTCTGACTCAGTGGAAGAACAGAATACAACAAAACAAACGTTTATTAAATATGAGTTCACATGTCCTAAATTCTGAAACTGGAATTTAAAAAAATGTCAGGGCTTGGGGTCGTAGAAAAATTCATGTCCATTTGAGGTCATTTGGCCAAAAAGTTTGGGCGCCCCTACAAAAGGAAGTAGAGGTTTTCTCGCTCTGGTTGTTGGGCAGGTGAAGTATCTGCTGAACCTGCTTGACCAGCGGGTGTCTGGGAATGGAAAACTGCTTGATGGAGCTAGCGATTTGTCCACTCTTGCAGCCTTGGAGCCTTTTCCATTTCATATCCCAGCACAGAAAGCATCTCCTACTGACTGATGGAGCATAGCATACTGCATATATTAAAGTACCTGAACTTCCACTGAAAATACCTCCAGCTCTGATTCCTTCTCTGGACAGCCTTGGTGTTAATGGACCGTTGTAGTTTATAATCCATAGGTACACGCAGAACCTTGTCTAAGGTAATAGAGCATGCAAAACACAAATTCAGGTACACTGAAAATGTAAAAACTCACTAGGAGAAGTAAAAATGGTGAAGAATCAGGAATCAGGAGAGTCAGGAGCCACCGAGGGCCGAGGGTTTCACAGGCTGTCAGACTTTTATGACATTTGATGCGTAATATAAGCTGTAAATATTGTAGCCGCAATTCTCATCGAGATGTTGTGATGTTTTCCTGGTGCCCTTCGGTAGAGCTCAATTCTACAGTGGTCTAATGTTGACATTGAGTAAACATCTAATGAGTGCACTAGGTAGGGTGTAAACAGCTGTTATTTTATTCCCTAGGTTGTGAGCACACACAGTGAATCGAAGGCCATTTGATTTGATTGTGATTTGTGAGTTAGTCCTTTTGTTTTCGTGGATCATGGGGAAGAAATCTGAACTCAAGCTGGAAATCAACTCCACTGTGGATAAATAAATAAAACTGACTCTGAAACATTGATCTGTATGATATATTTTTGCTTCCTTCAGCCTTCAGAAAAAAAAAAAATTCATTTGAAGACTTTTGTGCTGTGCTGTCTGGTAGAAATGTTGCTCCAGCCTGAGAAATTCTCATGACGATTCTGTGATTTTAGTCTCGCAAACCGAAACTTCTAGCTTTTTGCCAAAGAATCCCGTTTTATGTTTTATCATTTCGCCAAGAAACCAATATGTCACCTGATTAGCCTGAATTTGTTTGTTATTCCCTTTTTTTGTGTTACACGCTCTTACCCAGCCTTGTATACTGCACTCCTGATTGACAGTCCTAATCGTAGGAGTCGCGTCTCTACCGATTTGCATCAAGCTTCTGCTTAAACATTTTTCAACTTGGTAGTGAATGTTACGATGTTATTTCATTTACATCAACATCAGCCCTCTGCAGTTCCGCCTCCACTGAGTTGTGTATGTTACCATGGCATCATACATCTTTGCCAACACTTCTTACTTAATTACACCCTTCGGTTGTGGAGGACACGGTGGCTGTTTGCTGCTGTATAAAGCATGCATTATTAACAGCCTGCTTGATTTCTGGACGCTCTTGCTGTTAATGACGGGTTTAGTCACACGACTGCAGTAAATATGGCGACACTGACACCTTTACACCTTTACTAGGAACAAATTTCACAGCCTGGACTCCTGATTAAATCTAAAACAAGGTCAGTGACTGTGACCTGAGCTCCCAGAATAACACTATACTGCAAAACATCTTCCTAAACCCTGCTCGTTATTCCACATGCTATGTTTACTTAAAAAAAATAATAAATTATGTTCATCCTGTTAAAAGGACCTTATTACAGTGTAAGAAACCAGCCCCAAAACACAAGCTACTAAAAAAAGTAGTTAGAAAGCACAAAATATGGAATAAAGTAAAAAATAAAACACTGTGTGGCATGGCGTGATGAAGCAAAGTTACTGTTCCCACCTTAAAGTTGATTCTTTTTCTCTAACAGCATGTCCTGAAGTGTTTTATTCCTCTTATACCACAGCAAATTGTCACTGATTACAACGATTTATGAAAGAATGACTCATTATACTTTTTATCCGTTTAATGTTGTGGAACATCCTTGTAACACGGATAAATAATGAAGATAATAAAAAATAAATAATAAAATACACAGCTTGTCATGTTACCAAGAAAACCACAAAAAAAACCCCGAAAATGTCAGAAAAATTAAAGTTACAGATTTATATCATTGTGTTCTAACAGAAAGTTTTGTAAATAATGCGTTCCTTTAAACAATGCTTAACATTCTCTAAAAGTTTTACCTATTTATTTTACATTTAAATTAGGTGTATTATTGAAACAATGTATTTACAAAGATGAGTCAAATAATTTGTTTTCCTTGTTTAATGCAAATCAGTGTCACAAAACAATGTATCAGGTTCAAGGGAGCAGTAAAAGGGGCAGCTGATAACAATTTTTACTTTTGCAACTACAAATTTAATGTAATGTTGCACTTTTCGTTCACTTACCTGTGTATAATTCATTATAAGTTCCTGTAAATGTCCTGCTGTCACAAACGTCCCCTCAGCACATTGTTCATGTTTTGTTCTCCGTGTTCTTCTTTGTTTACTTCGTCACATGCATGTTGTTTTGATTTGTCTTGTCTCCGCCCCCTCCCCTGCGCTCGGTGTTGAATCCTACTGTGCGCACCTGTTACGCGTCACATTTAAGCTTGTGCATCCTAGTTCGAAGTCTCATCACTTGCTACTGTGCATTTCTGAGCCACGTTTCCTAGATCTTTTGTTCTTGTTTTTCTAGTTCCTGGCTCTGTCTTGACTTTGTGCTTCTTTCCTCTTTTTGGTTGTGGATTACCTGTGTGTTATTTCATCTCCGTGTGCTCTGACCCCTGCCTGGAATATAGACAGTGATTCATGGATAATAAACAGTAGTGTTGTGATTAAATGCTCCCATTTCAAATCACCAGTATTATCAAATTAACCACTTAGTGAAGTTAACTCAATAAAAACATGACCATGAATCTGGGCATCGTTGTGTCTTAACACTGCGAGAAGCATGAGTCCAAGGCAGGAAAGTTTCTGTGTTTGTGAGAGTGATTTGGATTGTTTTTTGAGTGTGTGTGTGTGTGTGTGTGTATGTGTGTATGTATGATGGGTCAGCGGTTTTTAGCCTGCAGAAAGCCCCAGGTGATTTTCAGTCCCTGAGCTCCTGGTAAATAACACACGGCTATGGAAATGCAACCAACTTGTGAGATTTTTGTGAGATTTTTCTTGATATATATCCTATCAGATAGATAGATAGATAGATAGATAGATAGATAGATAGATAGATAGAGATAGATAGATAGATAGATAGATAGTCAATTATGTAAAAAATCAGATAAATACAACTTCAAAATAGCAATAACCAAATAATAATAATAAAAATACAAACCGAAGAAAACTAAAATCCAGTCATCTGTAAAATATTTATTAAGAACTCAACCGAGAAAGCCAACTTTAATGTTGTTTAAAAAAAACATTTAATTATCGCTGCTTTTCAGTATTTTAAAAAAGGAATCTTTGTTGCCCCAGGTGTATAAGAGAATGTCTTGTAGCTCTGTTTCCCAATGCAGCACACACACACACACACACACACCTCACACAACCAACCCTCCATTAATGAACTGCAGCCTGGCGTGGCGTCTCTCCTGGGCTTCAGCGAGCCAACGCTGAACACGTCACAATCTTGCTGTAACCCTCGGCGCTGCCACTGATCGATATCAAAATTAAAAATCAATAACAAATTAAAAACAAAATGGAGAGGAAAGGAGTCGGGGAAGAGGTGCAGGCGCCGTGACCGACTCTCAAATGGACCAGACTCGGGGTTTTGTTCACAACATTTCCTCGTACATGTCAGATTTAATGCTGCGCCGAGAGGACTCGGCGCTGGTCTCGTCACATTCTATCTGACGGGAGACACACACACACACACACACGTCTGAGGAGATTCTCTCTTTCCTCATGTAGGTGAGATTTGAACCTGAACGTTGCTCTGCGTTCAGTCTCGATAGAGCAAACACAGAGCTCTGACTCAGATTTTAGGAGAGCATAAATATTTACCAATAGTGGATCACAGACTGTTAAATGGATTACTAGGCTCAGGGTCAAAGGTCATTTCTGAAGTGGTTTCTCACAATAATGTAATGTAAGGGTTGAAGAAGCACACAAAGGGAAAAATGGCACAACAAAAAGAGAGAGAGAGAGAGAGAGTGAAAGATAGGCAGATGGCCTGAGGCTTTCATCATGGCATCCTCAATATACATCAAGTTACCAGTTTATTATTTCACTCTAACTAAGTAATAACTTAAATTTAATTTATTACATAAACCGATCGTGTGGTAAACAGGTAATAAAAAGTTTTAAAAATCAAAACTCGTCCACATGTATGTGGGTGACTTCTCCTCTCTTCTGCACACACAGTCTGTCGTCCTGCAGGTCACGTGGTAACGCGATACGGTGACGTGGCTGTTTTCAAAATGCGATAAGAAGCACAAACTCCATGCATGAACTAGGCTACGCTCAATACTTTAAAAAAGAGGTACAATTATTTACTATATATCAATTCTATGCTGCATTCAACTAGAGATCGTAACTCTTCATTCCACTCTTCTCAACCCCGAGTTCCAAGCTAGCCAGCTAACTAGTGACGTTTGATCCGTGGCTCCATGATTCCTGTTGTTTCTTAGACACATCCTGCTTTAAAGCTTCTCCTGTTTGCTTGGCTTTTGGTTATGGATTTTCTTTTGTTTCTTCCTCTGTTCTGACGACAACAGTGATATCTGGAAGCCCCTAATAAACACCACGCTGATTATACACGCTTGCATCCTGTCCATAACTACAGCACATTATTGCTCCGATTTCAGAAGAAAAAATAAAATTCCACATGAAAACCCAAACACGAGTTGCAAACGCTCTGACGAGCACTCCAGCCCAGGAGGTGGCGCTAGTACAGCAATTTCTGACCGGAAATTAATCGGTTACGTTGGGAAAATCAGTAACTGTAGACGAAGAAACACAATGAATCTATGAACAAGGAAGAAACCAATGAATGAATGAATGAATGAATGAACTCTTACCTAGGATCATTTAAAAATAGATTCTTTGTGAATAAAGGAGCAAATCGCATTAAAAATGCGTAGGGATTCAAACGAGCAGGAAAGATTTGGTTGGATTTTTTTGGGATTTGATACAAAAGAAGTCGCCACGCCTACAAACCCTGACCTGATATTATCTCTATGACATGATGCTAATCGTAACCGATTTTTTTTTCCCTCTGATTGATAAAGCTGAGAGGAAACCACTCATACCTTCAACACACACACACACACACACACACACTACCGTGTCAGTGTCAGTACTGAGCCTGAATCACCACCCAAGTTGTTCTTCTCCATTTATATATATCTCATTGAAGGCCCAGATCTTAAATTCACATTCTCTCCCTCTCTCTCTCTCTCTCTCTCTCTCTCTCTCACACACACACACACACACACACACATCTGATAAATGTGTCGCTGCTGGAAAACGCTGCTACAAGCACAAACATATCAGCTCCATTTATCTTTTTTTCCTTGAAAAAATGTAAAGATGTGCGTTTCAGACGCATCAATTTTCCGAGGAATTCACTCCAGTGGTGAAGCACAGCACGGAGAGCAAACGCGGAAAAGAAAAGAAATGAAAAATGAAGGAAAATGCCTTTATTGTAAACGTTAACGCTGTAATTAGTGCTGCTTCAACAGAGACATTCTGGCTTCAGTGACAGCGTGAAAGCACACAGAGCTCAGAAGGCGAAAAAATTGTGGAATGTTATGAACGAAAAGAAAGAAAGAAAGAAGTAAAAAATCAAAAGAAAGAAAAGAATCAAGAAAAAAGAAAGAAACGCTCGAAAGAAAGAAAGAAAGAAAGAAAGATATTTTTTATTTACTCCATCAGTTCTTTTTTTTGTTACATTTTTGTTCTCGCTGTTTTTCTGTGATTTCTGGAAAAGTCCATCAGCACTGTTACTGATTTTAAAGACTGTAGAGGAATAAACCAGGACGTGCTGTTATGGATTATGGATTATAATATAACCAACTTGGTCGTGCTAATGGCAGTAACTCCGCCCAGTCATCACACCACTCTGTTGTTGATTATCTTCCTGTAACTGCACCTCACACACAGTGTGTTTCCTTCGTTACTGCGTCTTCCTGCCGGAGAGTGTAGTGACGGCTAACGTTAAAGCATCAACAGCACGGATTCCCAAGATTCCAGCTCCGGAAATTTCTCTGCTGGTGTCTGTGTTTAGATGAAGATCAGATCCTTGTGTTTGTTTTCATGTTTTCCAATTCGCAATCAGCGCACAACAACGGCACGCAGAGGAGACGAGAGGAGAGGAGACGAGAGGAGAGGAGACGAGAGGAGAGAAGAGGAGAGGAGACGAGAGGAGAGGAGAGAAGAGGAGAGGAGTGAGTGAATCACAATAGCGAACGCAGCCATCTGTCCGTCTCTGAGAGGAAAATTGCCTCGTGCAAATTTCAGTCGGCTGTCACAACATCTCATGCACACAGATGGCCTTGTGTATGTCCGCGTGTTTGTGTGTGTGTGTGTGTTTTTCTTATAAATAGCTTATCTTATCTTTTCTTATAAGTATCTTCATTGTTTAATTGTGTGTGTGCGTGACATTTATGATGTTGACCTCTTCGTGACCTCCACATCTGTAAAATCGATTTTTTTGTTTGAGCTCCCTCAGTTCTACACCCTGATCTCGCCTCAGCCCTTGCTGTCAATATTTCATAGACACACACACACACACACACACACATACACATGCGCACACACACACAGCCACACACACACATGCACACACACCTGATCTGGTCCACCTCGACTTTAAAAAGAGCTTTAAAAGAGAATGGCACAGAAACACACACCGCTGTTTAATCCTTAAACAACCTCGGCCATGTCAGACTGACAGGTTCACACTCTCTATTTTTACAAAAAAAAAAGTGTGTGTGTGTGTGTGTGTGTGCTGCTAGCCACCGTAATTACACTCTACATCATTTCTCACTGCGAGCACTTGTAATTAGTGCATCTGATAACACTGCGCTCGACCATCTGGATTTAGTCGCGTTGGAGTTTTATGGTCTATAACGTTCCTTTAACATCTTTATAACCGTTCCAAACATCACGTGTACTCAGAACGCCTCATTTCCCAAATATAAAGTTCATTCACATAAATCTGTAAGCTCTTCCTAATGAGGATAATCTTCCTCTCGGCATGGGGACAGTGTAAAGTACAAAGTGCTGTTCAGTTCTCAACTCTGAACTCAACTCAGAAGGTGTCGATTCGTTTTCTCTAACAGCAGCTGCGCTTTATACGCTCGTGCTCTAACGCTCTCATTTTAATATTTTACTAACAGCTCATTCACTGGGACTTAAAAAAGTGTGTAACTGTTGATAAGGTGAAGTTTTCTGGAAGGAGACATGCATGACTTCATTCTTTAATCAGTAAAAATCGTAATCATTGGCAAATTGCTGTGGTATAAGAAGAATAAAACACTTAGGTACATGCTATTATAGGAAAATAATCAACTCCAGGGTGGTAACTAACTGTGCTTCATCGTTGATTATTTTACTATAACAGCACCACATAACGTGTCTTATTCCTTACTTAATATAAACCAGTCAGAGCTAATCATGGCTAAAGTTTCCATAAGCTTAAGTGCCACCAACCACAAAGTCTATGTTGCAAAGAGGCGAAAGCTAACCTTAGGAGCAAAAACTAGCCTACCAATTAAAAGCTAACTCAGCAAGTGAAAGCTAGCCTAGCCATCAAAAGCTAAAATAGTGAATAAAAATGAACCTAGTCAGTTAAAGCTAATCCATGGAGTGAAAGCTAACCTAGCAAGCGAAAGAAAGCATAGCCTAGTGTGATTCTGCGCTGTTATCCTATCATGTGTTTGGTTTGTATACATCGAGTTACAATCTTTTACATACAATCTTGTACTGTATGTTTATACAAGCGCCACGGCAGCCTGGGAGTCTCAGACACAGGGCTGTCAATCATCTTAGGCCACGCCCACTCCCCAGTTCTTAAGTGGGTCAGTGAGTTCAGCTGGTATTTGAGCACTATTTTATCACGTTGCTTTGTTGTTGTTGTTGTTGTTGTTTCAAACATTGCAGAAAGTGTAAGACAATGTTTTTAACATTTTACTCTTTACTTCCTGTAACTTTAAAGCTACACGCGCTAACCCTGCCCCGCCCTGACTCCACCCTGACTTCATTCACACCTTGTGTGAATTCATCCAAATCTGCAAGTCTGCCTCCATTTCGAAGTGAATCTAAAATTCACGGAAGCAGTTTTCTTTAAATCACATGAATGATGGATGTCGTGGAATTTAGAAGCGTTATGGCTTGGGGTTTGCAACACGTCTTGCTGTAGTCTGATGAATGAAACTACCTCAAGGCCTAAAAATAAACAAAAAAAAACAGACAAGAGATGGAAAAATTGACCCGTGTGAGTAAATGGCACAAAGACAGGCAGTGACAGGTGTGTACGAGTGTGTGTGTGTGTGTGTGTGTCAAATCTCCGTATCACTCTACCAACCCCAATCATCAGAGGGATCAACTTTACTCCTCAAGTCCTGGAACTTTCACACAATTTCCAGCTAGAGCTCTCGGCGCCTCTCTGGTTGTCAAGGTTTTTTTTGATAAATAAGGGTTATTACCTTCCAAAAAAATTTTTATTTGATTCCTACTGAAGGGTTTTTTTTTTTTCATGTGTAGTATATATAACAAGCCGGTCTTTCTTCATTTATGTTACAGCATATGAATCTGGTGATTATTTGCAGGTTATTTTTCCCCCACATATCTCGTGAATTTCAAAATATGTTCCTTATCACATGTTTATCTCTGCTCTCTGCTCTCTGCCGTTATTAGCTCTCAGTGATTTACAGCCCGGGTCTCAGGGGTCCAGTGTAATAGTGTTTACTCCAATACTTTCCCATTGTATCCAGTGAAGACCTGATTGAACCCTGTGGACCTATTAGGGCCTGTAATTAGGAGAGGAGCCGAGTCTAACCCCAGGGGGTTCATTACACCCCGGCTAACTAACCGACCTGCCCTACTGCACTCAACCAGCCAACCGACAGAGCTCCCGATTACACACCCTTACCACAAGAACACACACACACCACAGGGCTAATGTAAAGCCTCGCTGCGTTCTGTAGAGATGAAGGTCAGGTGGTCACTTGTTTGGAGGAAGGGTGTGAACATGAGCTCGGTGGAAGCGGTGATGGAGGACCTCCGTTAGAACACCCATGAGAGATTTATATGGAAGGATGGAGCCCAAAACACTTCTTCAACGGAGTAACTCAAGCTTAGAGACACACAGATCACAATTCTCTGTTTTTCATTCATTCTGGTAAAGTAGTCTCCCTGTTTACGTCTGTTTACGTCTGTTTACTCTTTTACGTCTGCTTATGTCTGCTTTTCATCTTCACACCTTCTACGGGAACTTTTTAAAAGGGCACAAAAACAAAACAATGAATCATATGACGCCAGAGCTGAGGTTGAGTCATCTCTTTTTGTTTAATTAGAAATCTTAAGAGCTCTATCTCGCTCTTTTGTCTCTGTTGTCAGCTTTTTTTGGTGGCGGTGTTAAAATGAGCAGATGTCACACCATTTTCCTGTGAGAAACACTTTCCCGAAAGTGCCGTGAAAGTTTGTCATAGACAGTAAACAAGCGTGAGTAAGCAACCCATCTGATACTTAATGGATTTGCGTTTAATGGGTTTGTTCTTTATCATGAGTGGATTAAATATATACTGTTGTGTATCATAGTTTACTTAAAATATACTTTATTCCTTTATAGTATATGTGTAATAGTGATGTACTTACTAAATTGGAACTGAACTGTACATGTAGTTTAAATGTATTACACCACTTATTGACTTTGCTCAATACTTTGAGCAATTTAGAGAAAAAATTAGTCACAATATCGAGATAGTTTTCAGCTTATTCTTACAAAAACAACCAGTCTGGGAGAATATGGGGAAAATGGGTTGTAAATTAAACATGAAGAAAACATTAAAATCATTTTTAAACATGCTTATTAAAAATATGTCCTTAGCCACTTTTTTTTTATATTATATACTAAAGTTGGATGTCTGATCTCGATTGGTAGAGTACATTATTCACTTTTCAGGTGTATAAAAAGAGAAGGCTCTTTGGGTACATTGAGAAAAACTGCAGTCCTGTAACTTAGCAAACAATCTGAAGCATATGGAGAAATCCATAATACACAACTGCGCTAATCCACTCAGTGATTTAAAATATCCTAAAAGAGACTGTGATGTCACAAGGATTGGAGATGTCCTGTCTTGCGTGTACCTGTTTCAACCCAGGCATGCTATCAATTAGGTTCTTTGACAAGCCAGTAAACAAATTACAAGTTAAAATATTCAATACAATAAACTTCTTAGCATGGCACAGACTGATGGAAGCTACTACAAGGCCAAGCATGCAGTGTTCCTCAAATGATGCTTGAGTAATTCATAATCAAACTAGTACATCTAAGAGTAAAGTAGGTTACACCTAGTTAGCACCTAGTGGACTTCTTTTCAAGTACACATTAATGTATCCTTATAGCTGAAAGTTTTCAGGTGAAATTCTAGTATAAACTAGCATGTTTAGCTGAAATTAGCTAATAGATGCGACAAATGGATGCACAGTGTTCACAAGAGAAAATAACCATAACTGTCAATAACTAGTGCCATAAAATGTCTGAATCATACCAAAATAACATCTTTTATGTTATCTTTTTAGCGTTAGCTATAGCCTAGCTATATCAACTGAGTTGCTAGTGTGTGTGTTTTTTTTTTTTTTAATTCTGATGAGAAACTGTAGTAGATAGAGCACATATATCTTCTAAAGCTAACTAGCTGAACACAAATTAACTAATGATTTAATAAGTGAAAATCGGCTGTTTGATTTACGTTATGTACTCTGCTTCGTACTAATTGTGTTGGCAGATTAGATTAGCAAAATATGCTAACTGTACTTGCTATGTTCACTCAAGAGAGGCACCAGCGAGCCATGCTACTTTGTTCCAAGTTTCATTTTTCTCGGTAATGTCTCTATATACATTTAAAAAGAGGTCGTATATGGCAGGATACAGATGAAACCATGGTTATAAGTTTTTCTTCCCTTTTTGTGGGAACTAATTGCAGGTAGGAACTAAAGTTGTGAGTGAGGAACTGAAGAAACATTGGACCACAAGCTGCGTAGGATTGCTCAGCATAGGATTGATATCATTCGAGCCAAATGTTTCAATTTGTTGCTTTGTCTAATTTGCGCAGAATTTAGAAAATCTAAATTTAAATGTCGTTTGTTGCAATGTCACTTTGTCACTTGCTGCTATCACTGAAATTTTAGTTCAGTGTCATGGACTTCCATACAAAATAAACTGTCACTATTAACTATGTGAACTTTAGCTGAGACTCTGATAGCAGGAACGAGGCTCTGAGAACTTCCTATGCTTCTGATGTATACTTTTTTGTGTCTCAAGCTTCATGGTTGCTAATAAAACCACAGCATGCTGTTGAACACCGACCACCGAGTGCGGAGGTGCAGGGTGAGAGGAACACGATTCATCTTGTCTGGAAGGTGAAGCTTTATTAGGAGCGATGAGAGAGCTCCAGGTTTTCCCGCCCAGTCTGTCTGTAATTGCTTTCAGTTGCACTCTGAGAATTTCATGTTGAGTTGAGCTTCTGCGTGAGTGACTGCACTCCAGGAACCTGGGCTGCATGGAAAGCAGAGAAATCCCGCTGTTGCCTTTAAAACACCAGGTTCCTGAATGTACTGGAGGATAATGTTAGGTTTGCACAGAAGAAACAGGATGGAATTTCTTGTAGGTGGGAAGCACAGGGTTAAAGTCTCTCTGCAGTGGAACTAACAATAAAAAACTGTGAGGTTTTAGTGTCCTAGAAAAGCATAATACTTATGCAGATAGAAATTAGGGTCTATTCCAATTAAAAAAAAAACAGTTTTTATTGGGATTAGATATTTCCTCAAAGTCCCATAATACTCTAAAACTATTGATATTTTATTTCAGTTAATTGGGAAGGAGTTCAGCGTAAACACAAGCTGGACTTGAAATCCCAGAAAGATTGATGTAGATGATGAGATTGTGATGATGAGATCGATCACAATTCCTGAGAAATTACCAGGAGGGTCTGTTTAGAGTCCAGAATTGGGGTGCCATTTAGCCCTTTAGCAACTCAATATAATACAGTAGGTTAAGATTTCTTAAATATTGAACCTAAAAAAGAAATGTTTTAAATCATTTCAGGTAATAATCTAATTTCTTGCAAGCTTTCTATGCTGCATTTTGCTCTTAAATGAGTAACAGGGCTGAAAGTAACAGGATTGAGCATTTGACATAACACTCTTTTATCTTTACATACATTTTTGTAAATGTTATATCAGTGGAACACAAACGGCACAGTAATAACGGAATCGTCCAAGTACACTACCGAGAAAGATGCCCTGACCCTGTTGAGGTGAACTTTAACGTAGTGAAGCAAAAGCCAGTGAAAAAAACTAAAGATTTTGGAAATTGAAGAACTGTTGGTCATTTGTGTCGAGAATGAAATTTGAGGCATAATTTTTCTTAAGTGCTTGAAATATAAATTTCTCAGACTTCACATCCTGACTTTTCATGGCAAATGCGAATGTGTGCAATCCCACAAAATATTGTTTGAAGGTTACAAGTGTGAATAACACAAAGTCCTGGATTTTAAGTATAAAATAGACTTTTCCGTTCTACCACAGTCGAGTTTTAACCTGTGAACCAAGGTGGTAATGCAAAGGGCTGTCCATATTTTGAGTGATTTTTACATATACAAGGAAAATAACTTCTTCAAGTCAAATCTAACTGCCATTTCGGTTTCTGTGGTTACTTCGGAGCCATTGATGCCTATGTTGCCCTATTTAATTTGATTACCAATGTTTATTCGTTTTTACAACAGTGACTGTATCTTAATGGTCAGGTCAGTTAGGGTTATGGAGCTTTCATGGTTGGTGAAGCTGGGCTGATGGGCTGCGAAATGTAAAAGGTCAAGAATCTTTGATTTAGTGCTTCAGTGAGCTTGAATCTGAAAGCAGAGAATCTTCAGCAAAGACCAAGTGTGAATTTTACATCCTTCAGTGCTGTGCATAAAATATTCTTTGTGTAGATATATTTAGATATTTTCACATTTCATCACTTCATCACTGGAATGTCTGTATGCATGATGGTTCATTAAGCATGTGCATTGACTAAATATTACTTTTGGCACTGTATTTCGTGTTGCGATATGCGATGTACCACCAGATGCCCTGCTGTTTGCAATCCTTTTCCCAGGCCTCCTAGTCCTCTAATACTCTTTTTGCTGAAATATTGGCTCACCCTTTTCATTCCTAACCAGAACTAAGTAGATTCTGCAAAAGTCAAACTCTCCCCAGACGAATTTCCTGGCTCTGAAAAGTCCAAGAGGCTTAACATGGGCACGGCATTGGGTGGAAGAAATGCCAGCGACACACACATTGTTACAGAGATACTGCAGTCATTACATGGCTATTAGAGTGTATTACAGCTGGCCTTGGATGTAAAGGAGACTTCCACTGTTTATCTGTGGTGGATGGGATCATTTCCAACCACCAGTCACTGTGCTGGAACCTCATACATGGAATAATAACAATGGAAAGATTGGCGGAAAAACGTCTCATATGGATGGGTATTACCGTAATACTTCTGAAAAGCCATTCACAAGACTCTCTTTCTCTTTTTAACACATTATTGCCTATTGTTTCTCTCTTTCTTTCAATCTGTTCCTCTGAAATATCCATAATCTGGAGGAGAAGAAAAAGAGGGCAGGACTGTGTAAAAAAGAAAAAAACAAAAGCTGAATCCAAATGTGACACAATGAGCAATGTGATCTTTTAAGCTCCTCTCTTTTGTAATAAGATATCTCAACCGCATTAATAGGACCCTGAGAGCCCTGCCTTCTGTGATGTATGTCCAATTTACAATATAGGAAGAAAGAAGCAAGTTCACCTCCCTGCTTCAGTGGAGATATGTGTCAGAGCTAAGCGTGAGGTCAGCAGGGAGTCCTTCCCTCATTCATTCCCTTCCAACGCTCTACTCATGAGAAGTGAGTGCTCTCTGCTCGTCCCAGATGTTCACAGGGAGATGTTTTGGCATGACTCTGGACCTGCAGCAACTCATTAAATTCCCTGTCGGAGCTTCATTTCTGAGGTTTGAAACGGTTCAGCGCTCTTCACCTGCTATGCATACAAGGCAGCACTAGGCTAGCGTAGAGCAGATTGTGGAGGTCTCTCTGTCTCTTTCACTCTCTAAGTGCGAGCCAAATGGTAGAAATGATGCCTCTGCTGAGTACTTTCAAGGGATATTGTTCATGGCAGCCATTATGTCTTTCCAAAGTTTTCAAAGTGTTGAAAAGCAATTACTTCTAAAGAGATATAATTGAAGAAACTAAAGGAAACTGATGGACATTTTTCTCTCAGGATGCTTTGCAGTGGTTTGAGTGAATGAAAAAAAAATCAAGCTACAGTAAATGGAAGATTTAGATTCCCAGGAAGATGGTGTTTGCTAGCAACACTGCATGCTACCATGGAAATACTTTACAGCTGTACAAATCAAGGAACTGGACAGATTGAGTTCCTCCTGTCAGTAAAAAGACATCACTCATAGTAGGTTTGTATTCACACTGGCAGAGAGTTTTGGTCTCGCCGTCTTTATGGTGGTAACTACAACGGATTCCTAGGTTGGGTTTGCTTCCAGTTCTCTGGTCTAGCCTAGCTAAGGCAATACGGTCACACAAACTACATACCTAACTACAGAACGTATGCCAAGCCACCCATACGGCAACATCCCTGCTGAATACTGGAATGAATTTCCATTGAATTTGTTTCTGCGTCTGTGAATGAATGACAGTTTACTAGCAACAGAATGAGTCAAAAACACTGCCAATCACTGATGTCTGTTTGTGACAAGAACCTCAAACCCACAGCTAGAAGCTCTGACTAGGATCAAATATCTGATGGAAACAATAACAAAAACCGGATAATATTTACCAGTGACCCAAAAAAGAAGTGTACCAACATCCATCACTCCCGTTGGTAGTCGCTAAATTGTTCCACTTCTCATTTGCATAAAGTTAAACTGCACTTGATTGTTTCGCATCGTTCACCCACCAGCCGCTCCATCTTCTGTCGCTGTAAATCACCAACCCATATTAAAAATTAAAGCTCATCGTATTGCTGCTGGCATAAACGCAGGGTAATGCCTCAACCAGCGCTGGTGAAATACACCTACAGTTTTTCCACTTCTGAATAACACACTGTTATTTGTGAAAATGGTGAAAACGCTTTTTAAGCTTCAATTTCAAACCTTTACCTAAGATTAAACCATAAAAATATGAACACAAAAATATATCTTAGAATCAACGAAAGAATAAATGTAGAGACATTATTTTACACAGTTGATGTCTGATAACCAAGCAAGAATTAAATACTAAAATAGCCAAATGACTCTAAAGCAAAGCAGACCTAGCATTGATCTCTGGACCAACTGCAGACAATGAGTGTTTCTTTTGTGAATTAAGGATATAAATCAGGGTACTAATGTTAGAAACATGGGGACAGTACCTTGAATATCAGGATAACTATGATGTTCTGAATATTATTTTTCATAATACATGGCACATTTCATTATTTAATTGCTTGGTTAAACATCAGTAATGCGTGAGTAATTCATATAATAATAATTATTATATTTTTTTAAAAGGAAAAACTTGGCAAATCAAGCAGCAAAGGTAACCGAGAGAGGAAACGAGCCTGATGATGATTGATCCAGTTGCCAGTTCTGCTTCTTCACTTGATTAATTGTACATAATTGTGCACATCATTATGTGAATAAACTCATTATCTACAAACGGTGCTATTTTCATTATGCAGCTCAGTAAAAACTAGTTCACCAGTCTGTCTGGCACCTGATCGTCCTCCAAAGCTCTCATGTTAATGCGGTGAGAAAAAGTGAGTATGAAGAGATTTCTCACACTAGTTCATTTAGGAATTCATATTATTTATGCCTCAAGGGTGCTACAGTTATTTCAGAAATGATTATAACTTCAAACCACTTAACCAACACAAGTGATAAAATGGTGGGACTTTTTAAGACCTTCTGTCTTGCTGTCACAGTGTCCCAGGATGCAAGTGTGGGGTATTTATCATGGGCAATGCCAATGTTCATAACAGGCATCAGAGGACAGACAGACAGCATTAAACTAGGACCATCCATAATTCAGATTCAATTTTATTGTGAATAAGAGAAGACAGGAAACTGGGAATCAATGCCTGGATTTAATGACAGGTGCAAGATAAGACTTCGCAACAAGACTGTGAAATCGGCAGATCGACAAACTAATCATAGAGAAACATGGAACAGCTGAACACATTAGGATAGTAAACCAATGATAAAACAGGGGTGGAGAAAGGACTAAAACAGAAACAAAAGCACATGACACAATAAACAATAAGCATACAGAGTGAACTCAGAACAAAACAATGGAAAGAGAGGCAGAATTTTATGGAGCTTAGGAGCTGGAAAAACTATTTGAATATGGATTTTGTATATTTTATTTATTGTTAATTAGAATTAATACACATTTTTAAAACATGTTAAAACGTGTCTTTAAAAACGTCATTCAAAATTACGGGTTATGGTTTTGAGAATTTAGAAAATTACAATCCTAAGTAGAACTCTCAAAAATTCAAATCTTATAAGAATTTATATAATTTAGGTATCCGGGGTTTCCAGGGAAAAGTTCGCTATGTTCGACAAATAAAAAAAAAAAACGTTCTTGTTTTTTTTTTAATGTTCTACTCAAACAGAGAGTTTTCTAAAGTGATGTTAAATGCTCATTGCCCAGAAGCTGAGTTCAAACACTCTAAGAGCATCTATTTTTCCCTGGGAATCCTGAACGCTTCACTTTTGTCCTGATTTACATAAAATCTGTATTTTTGAGATTTAAATTTGGGGTTATGATTTTTTTTTTAATACATCTCAAAACTGTAGCCAGTAATTTTGAATTATATGTTTTAAAACTTTGGCAAACATGTTCATGTATTAAATACAACACAGAAAGAAAACTATTTGATATGAAGTGTATACAGTGGAACTATGTGCAATTCATTTTCAAATATTTTAAGCTCTGTAGAAACAAAGAGCTGTGACAAAGACCTTCTCTTTAGATTTTATATCAGTACAAGATCCCCAGTGTATTTTGTGTAGCTCTAAATACATACAAATGCTCCTGATGGAAACAGATTCCCAAAGAGTGTGGGATGCCATGCTGCTAATATTACGCTTTTGGATCTGCGCCACTACTCTCTAGTGTCAGCGTAAATATAACTTGAATATAATATTTGATTACATGATTTTTTGCATTTCCTTACAGCGTTTGAGCCAAGCACATTAAAATTCATTTCAATAAATTCATCATGGTAATGGTAGTAATAAAACTGTACAACAGTATAATATAACTACTAAAAAAATAGAAGGAAAAAAACAGTGTTGTCCCAAATCTAGTAAAAAAAATTTTAAATAGGTCATTTTCACCTGAACAGGATATTTGGGTTATTCTTCAAAGCACAAAGGGAACACCGTTCCTCAGACTTTATGAGACAAAATAGGTGTACAGAAACCATACAAACACGAGCCTCCTGGGTAATTCTGTCCAGTCTGCTCGTCATTATTTCCGTGTACACTGTACCAGTCGGGGTCCCATGTCAGGCAATTACACATTTCACACCAGCAGAACTTCCTGCTCTTGTTAACTCCCAGTGATGAGAGGTTTCAGTTTTAGACTGAGGAATGGCTGAGATAATGGATCCACAGTTCAGAGTACGGAGCAATGACAGACTGAGAGCAGTCCATCTTCTCCATAGGCCTTGTTCTCTAGATTTACACCACCGTTCTGTTGAATTATGGATTCTGATTGGTCAGCAGGCGTTCTTATTTCTAATATGTTACCATTTCAATAGTAACGGCTCATTCGCAGGGGCTTCTGTGTCAGACACGCCACATAAATGGCATGTGTAATTGACAATGTGTTGCCATTTTCTATAAGTACATGCTTATTTAACATTTGTGGAAGGAATCTCCAGTGTCAGCGCTTCGTAACAATCAGAGGTAAAGTTGTAGATTTACGTTACGATATCTTCGTAACGAAAAGAGGAGTTTATACTTTTTACGTTTCTCAGTAAATAAATGTATAAATTCAAAGAAAAACCTGTGTTTCTTTTTGTATAACAAATAGAAAAAAGTGGTTGTAGGTGGAACCCTTTCGAATAGCGAAAAAATTATCGTAGACTTCTGAGTAGAATTTTCAAGAGTTTGCTGTAAAGGATAAAGGTGATGAAACTTTTAGGCTCTAGATTAAACAAAAAAAAAATCATCATCGATAAGGTGAAGTTTGCTGTAGGGAGATGTTTATTTAACATTTATGGAAGGAGACTCCAGTGTCAGCATTAGGTAAAGTTGTTACGGCTGTTTATAGCTGCTATAATGCAAGGGAGAACTTGTTTCATGGATATTAATTGTAACTGTAAATGGATAAAAAGTATCACATTCATTAATAAATTTTTAAAAAATTGTAATAGTCTACACATTGCTGTGGTATAAGAGGAACAAAACACCTCAGAACTTCTGGTTACAGTCACTCCGCTTAATCACACCACTCCGTCGTTGATTATTTTCTTACAACAGCACAACACAGTGTTTTATTCTGTACATAGCTTCATTACAATGGCTGCATTCTCAGGCTCCGGTATCTTTCTTCTCCTTCTGCTCTCTGTCAACACAATCCATCCTGATCTCTTTCCAGCACAAAAATCTATCGCTCGCTTTGTTGCTTGTTGAAATTGCCTTTTGGCTTACATTGGAGAAGACAGTGCAGTATCAGGTCCATCTAATGGACATCAATAAGTAAAGCAGGCATGACCAGAGAGTGAGGACAGGAACCGGTGAGGTTCTGTTAATCAGGTGCAGATCATTTGGGAAGCTTTTTGCCGTCTTGTCTTCAAACCACAGTATCGACCTCCTTCCTCATGTCTGCACACAATTCCAGTAAAGCTGACAACATGAAACTTTAGATACACTCTCAGACGTAAAAAAGGTTCCATTAAGGGTTCTTTAGACATAACAGAGGGCTTCCCTTTCAGAAAAAAAAAAAAACTCCACAAAGAACTAATTCTGCAAGCTAGAACAATTATCCATCCAGAAAACCCTACAGGAATCCTTTTTGCTAAGCATATACTCAAACTGTAAGAAAAGGGTTACATCTAGAAGCACTAACTGTTTTTCACTGTCTCTATATATGTCTCTATATAAAGACATGTCACTGTTTCCCATTCCAAACTATCCCAAGAACCTCCTTTTGGAATAGCAAGAATCTTTAACTGTCCAGTGAAGAAAGAAGAATATATAGCAGAGGTCTTCAGACATAAAAGAGGTTTTCTCTTTCCAGAAAAGACTCCAAGTAGAAGCCCTTTAGAAAGCTAGAACCATTACTCATCCAGAAAAATGTTGAGGAACCATTTTTCTAAGATCGTTCTCAAACTGTAAAAAAAAAATTGTCCACAACAACAAATGTAACTATAAATGGATAAAGTGTGATGTGCTGTTCTTTAATTGATAAAAAAAAAAAAGTTGCAATCATTTGCAAAGTAGCACAAGTCAAATTCAAATTTTATTGGTCACATACACAACCATACACAGTGCAATGTGCAGTGAAATGCTTTTTTTTTTTTTTTTCGACTGTCTGTGACATAAAAATTTAAACCAAAGATCAGTGGCAGAAACAGTAGGACTGTATTCTGAATAAGGTGCAGATATGTGCAGTTGTTTGTGCAATATACGCTGTGCAACATCGGGCTGAGGTAGTGGGTTTGTGTAAACAGTCCTGTATATTGTCCTGGTTGAGACCCCAATGGCCTGTGGGAAGAAGCTCCTCCTCATTCTCGCTGTATTGGCCTTCAGGGAGCGGAAGCCCTTCTCTGACCACAGCAGAGAGAAGAGTCCATTGTTCAGTTGGCTGAGGTTCTTCACTATCTTCCTGGCCTTGGTCCAGCACCGCTTGCTGTAGACAGAGTGTAGGTCAGGGAGCTCAGTGCGGATGGAAAGTCCAGCTGATCGCACCACCCTGTGGAGATCCACCTATCCTGCCTGGTGATATTCCAAAACCAGGCTGTGATGCTTTCCGTCAGGATGCTCACGATGGTGCAGGTGTAAAAGTTCCTTAGCACCTTAGAGCGCAGTTTAAAAGCTCTTAAGCATCTGAGGTGGTAAAGACACTGACGGGCCTTCTTCACCAGGGTGTTAATGTGACAGAACCATGACAGGTCCTGCAGGATGTGAATAAGCAGCATAAGTGCTATTTTTGGAACTTTAGGGCGTTAACAGTCACTTCACTTATTTATTATCTTCCTATAACTGCATTCATAACATTGTCACTGATGATGTTTAAGTTTACTGTATACGTGTAAGTCACTGCTTTACTTGTAAGTCACTGTTTAAATGAAACATTAAAAATCTTCATATTTGTTTTGTGAGATTTACACCATCAGTGACAAGCAATAATGAGAGAGTAGAAGATTTGTCAAACCTCATACATGTCACTTTAATTATTCATCAAAGTCTATAATACAGGACAATACCGTGTCTTCAGGGAGCTCGTGGAATGACGCATCGTTCACTTTTTTCCCAATTTAGATTAGAAAGACTGTTAACTCGTAGCACTGTACCTTCTGAGAAGTCTTTTATTTTTCTTATTGCATCCCTGTTCCACTATTTTTCTTCTCTGCTTTATTGTCTTCATGTTTGATTTTTCATTCATGCTGAGAAAAACAGAGTGTGACGGAGGGAGCTGGGGAAGCGAAGGGCCAAGCGTATGAATAATTCAGCAGGCAATAAACAGCGGAGCGGGAAACAACGTGAGGATAATTAATCACCTCACTAAATATAGACGCTTGTGTTTTGTTGGAAATTGTTTTTTGTTTTGTTTCATTTCTTGCGGAGTTATACACACTCGCTGTATGTCACACAGTTATCTATAAATACGGACTAAAGGAGATAAAATCAGTCATAACATAAAAACTTGAAGCCAAAATCATTTTGTTCATCCTCAGCATCAGACTCTGGTAGGGGTGTGGCTTAAAGTCTGAAGGCGGAGCTTATCTCAGATGAGAATATAATACATATAATAGTTCATATTTGATTTGGATATATATTTAGTTTTTTACATGCAGATTATTACTGAGCCAAATCGTGCATCCTGTTTATTTCACTGGATACGAAAGAATTTATTCGTAAATGCACTTACACAAAAACTGTGGAGTTCAAGAAAATCGATTTTGTTGGGAAAAGCATTTGTATCCGACGTTTTGCTTCTAAGTTTGTGTAAACTTATGTATAAATATGAACCTCGATTGATCGGCTTCAAAAATCGTATAAATGTCGATGAGTTACTGCAGATTTTATAAACGAATTATCAGGTTTAAATCAGTTATGTATTTCAATGACACACCAATTTTATTTTATTTTTTTTCGTAGTAATGACTTAAAAAAGACCAAGACAAATCCATAAATTATGGCAAATAAGATCAGGACAAAAGTAATGGTGCCCTTTTAAAAGAGGAGTTAGTGTGTGCCTGTGGAAACCGAGGCTCTGCAATGGCTGAGCTGCATTACTGGAAGCTGCATTACTGGCTAAATGCAAATGTGCAATGGCTGAGCTGCATTACTGGAAGATTTCGCTCACGCCACGTTCAGGAGGCAATCTTTCACCGTTTACTCATCATTCTGTCATTTTAGGCTCTGCCTTTTATGGAGTTTTGTGGGTGCGGCTAAATGTGAATGTGCTGCCAGTGAGCTTGGTATATTTTGTGTTTATTAACATATGAGTTTGAAGAAAATCAGCAAAACATTTGTAAATGTGGCAGGAATTTTAGTTCAGTTTGGCCATGAAATTATTTATTAGATACTTTCTGAACTAAAAGATTGATAAATGAGATTTAAGCAGACGTTACTACTCCAGTGCAGAATTAACTAACTCGGGGTTGTATTCCGTCCTCCGTGAATCAGAAGTTTTCTCAGGCAGAATGGAGTTGTTAAACTCTGAATGACACTGCATTATCATTTCACACACTGCTCGAGTCGGTAAACAGTGAGGGAATCAGTGAAAGGGCGGGCGTACATGAGAACTCCATTTTCAACACTAAACAATCGAGCAAAATCAATTACGCCAGGTGCGATTTCATGAGCTCAGAAACACTTAGCGGAGAAGTAACCGAGACGCACAGGCACAGCCGGTCACACTGTATTCATTCTGTAATATTGCCATATTGATCAAACCGTTACAAAGAAAAGGATCAACAATCTGTCCGCCCACTGTCCTAATCTCCTCTTCACATGTTTTTATTTTAGCATCGAGACTGAGGGCTAATCAATAGCTAATCCAGCTCCGGGTCAATGGATAGCGCCCGGTCCCTGGAGAGTACCCTTTGTAGGTCACCTAATAAAAATACAGCTGTAAGAGCGTTGTGAGAGTGCTGAGTGTGTGTACGCGATGAGGTCATTAACCCTTTGTTCAGTTTCTGTGCTCATCTGTTTGCCTTAAACTCATCCGGGGTTAATTATCTATAATTGGCTCATCTTTACGGAGATCTCTGCGGAGCTGACGCGGGAATGAGTTCATTTTGCTTTATCGCTGAGAAACATCCCTGAGAAAAAACTGTTTCTAATCTATCAGTCGATCCACACTCCTCCCTGACTGAGATTCTATTCCTCTTACACCACAGAAGATCGCCATTAATGAATTAAATGAAAGAACGACATCATGCTTTTTTTTTGTCTGTTAATAGTTACACTTACCGTTGTGGAACAACCACAAGATAAAATATCAAATCTGTAAACAGTCGCTCCCTCACCAGCCTCGCGTTTCTCTCTCTCTTGAGGTAAATAAGACAAAAAAAAAAACGCAGCTTATCATCTTACCGAGAAACTGCAAAAGCGCAAACTCCTCTGTCCTGAAGATGTCGGAAAACGTGTCTTTTGTTACAAAGCACTGACACTGGAGACTCCTTCCATAAATGTTAAATAAATGCCAACATACAGCAAACTAAACCATACGTCCCCATGCAACAAGAGTTTATCACTTACTAGATTTGTGTCTATTAATAATAATAATAATAATAATAATAATAATAATAATAATAATAATAATAATAATGCTTTCCATTTATATACAGAAGTCTCTTCCTGACACTCTTATGGTTCCATGAATGTATTATGATGCTGCATCTTTATAAATACGTAAGACTGACTAATTAATGCTTATAAACTGGTGTATAATGCATTATGAGCATGAGCATTGAGAAAGCAAGTGCATCACTTATAAGCAATTATAACAATAATTACTTAGAATATAACAATAACTGCAACATTAACTATAACTGTTATTATAATGGAGTACAGGCCTTGATGTGTCTATAAATATATTTATAGAGCAGTAATACTTGCTTATAAATAATTATTAATGGGGCAGTGAGTCATTATGAGCATGAGCTTCATAATTGCTGATGTATTAGCCGTACTGAACATGGCATTAATGCTAGTTTTAATAAAGAGCCAAGAAATATAAAATGTGCACGATTTCAGATGTCTGCTGTTAGTCTGTGTATCTGGAGCTCTGATTCAGGTTCATTTATGTGCAGGGCAAACTTTTAGCTCATTTTTAAAGTTATTTAATTCATAGTTGTGTAGATTTTTTATATTTTTATATTTTCACCATCAAACCCTAAATCCATCATCAAATATCAAAACATGAGCGTTGAATATTTATTTGATTCATGAGCTGATTCATGAGTGAATCCTATTGGCTGTTGTGTTTGAGAATGAATCCTATTGGCTGTTGTGTTTGGGAATGAATCCTATTGGCTGTTGTGTTTGGGAGTGAATCCTATTGGCTGTTGTGTTTGAGAATGAATCCTATTGGCTGATGTGTTTGAGAATGAATCCTATTGGCTGATG
>CM075009.1:1395662-1423090 GCA_037576675.1 Pangasius sanitwongsei | reverse complement strand
GAGGAACTGTGTGTTGGAAGAACGTGTGTTAGAGGAACTGTGTGTTGGAGGAACGTGTGTTAGAGGAACTGTGTGTTGGAAGAACTGTGTGTTGGAGGAACTGAGTGTTGGAGGAACTGAGTGTTGGAGGAACTGTGTGTTGGAAGTACGTGTGTTAGAGGAACTGTGTGTTGGAGGAACGTGTGTTAGAGGAACTGTGTGTTGGAGGAACTGCGTGTTGGAAGAACGGGAAGAACGTGTGTTAGAGGAACTGTGTGTTGGAAGAACGTGTGTTAGAGGAACTGTGTGTTGGAAGAACATGTATTAGAGGAACTGTGTGTTGGTGGAACTGTGTGTTGGAGGAATGAATGAGCAACAGTCAATAACTGTACACTTACAGTGTCACCTATATAGTATGTACATATGTATAATATGTATAAAATGGCCCATTGGTGTGTATATAAAGGAACCTGTGCTATATTTATGATTAGCAGATTGACTTTAGTGACTCATGTGATCATTAGACTCGCCACAGTGTCACGGCAGGAAGTTTTGTGAGAAAAAAGAAGTGTTTTTTAAGCTTTATTGCTGATTACTCTATATTGCTGCATGGGCTTCCTTGAACCCAGATGACCTCACTCTCACTAGCATCACTAGCGTGGCAAGACAATCACGAAACCTCCTCAATCGTGAAATTTCTGTGATGTGCATTTTCTCTGCACATTGAGTCCAAGGAAAGAAAAAAAAAGGCACCTCGAGCATGCTGGGCTGTTCACGTGACCCTCGAGGCTAAAGTACACAGCTCATCTGTGTAAAATTGTACTGTAAAATAAAACGGCGATCTCTTATCTCGCCGTTTTATTGCCTTGTTTTTATTTCCTCTTTTAATTCTGCAGTAAGAGGCGTGCACTATTAAATGGAGTGGAATGATAAATATTTATAGACTAGAGTGAAGCTGTGTGAGTGTGTCTGAGACAATAACGAGGATGATTCTGCTTGAGCATTATTACACATTATCACTTTATATCTACAGATCAAAGGCTTCTCCTTCCACACTCTATACTGTATATACGAATACGGATGTATTCTGAAGAAGACAAATTAAAAAATATCAAAACATTGCTCCTTCAGTGAGCGTTCACATTTTAAATGCTAAGTATAAACACAATTAGACTTTGTGATTATGTAAAGAATAAAAAACATTGTGTCATGCTGTTTTAGGAAAAGTTATTGTTACCATCCCGGAGTTGAATATTTTCCTATAGCAACAATTACAATTTGTTTTGAATGACAATAAGAGTGACACACCATTTTTTTTTTTATCTGTTTAATGTTGTGGAACATCCAAGAAACAATTTAGCTCCTGTTTTCATTCACATTATAGCAGCTATAAACAGTCTTTCCCTCATCAGCCTCTCTTTTTTTTCAATCTTGCATGACTGGCTCGTTCGCTAAGCAATCAGTCGTGAGGAAAATATCCTGCTAACTCAGACAAACCTAGCATTTGACTTGCTGGTTAGCTAATGTTTAATAAACTTTTTGGAATTAATGTTAAGTCACGAAAACAAAACTTAACTAGCTAGCTAATTTAACAAGCTAGATTACAAAATATAACTAGCTAATTTACCATACTGAAAGTTACTTAACAGACCTTAACTTACAGACCAGAACTTAACAGACTTCTTGAGCATTGATGGAGAATTTTAAAGGCCAAGATTTCGTTTTTGCGTGGAAGGCAAATGACACATCTCATCCTCTATGAATGGAGTTTTGCTGAAGTATTATTGGAGTATTATTTATCGGAATAGCTGTTAAAGGCAGCATTAGCAGCGGTAGCAATGACGTTTGCCTTCAGCGCATTCAAAATTGTTATGACCCCGCCTTCAGCTTTTTCTGATTGGTCGCCTGACCTCAGAAGCCATTCCCATAAATAAAACTCCAATGAGCGTACTTCGAAAGTCATAATTAAAATATAAGGATTAAAACGTTTTTTTCTCCTGCAAGGTTACTTGAATAAGAGTATGAGTATTCAGTTTTAATCTTCCAGATCTTACAAAATAGTAAGTGCAATTACTCAAGCATTTTCCACTCATGCTCATATTACAAACTAAATACAGTTCGGGTTAAACAAGTTTAAATGTGTTTTTCCTTTCAGAATGAAGAGAAAACATCACTCTATCATTCTAACAGGTGTTGCTTCCAGATGTGTATCAAACTTTGACCAAATCTGGGGCTTAGGATGCAAAATATGCACTTGCCTGAGATCATTGCAGATAGCAACGGTTGCCAAGGAATGATTGGAGGGCGGGGCTTGAAACGATCCGATGAATTAAGGGAGTCAAATATTACAACCTGTGCTTTCAATCTTAATATTGATATTAAAGGGAAAATAAAGGTTTGTGATCACTGTTTGTGCTCACACACACACACACACACACACACATAGAGATAACACAGGAGACGAGTTCTCTCTCACAGCTTGTACATCACACTTTATACATTTTAGGAAAAAAACAAGTCAGAAGGTTACATTTGCAAGTGTAATTTATTGTTAGTAGAAATGCATTTGAAAACTTTTTTACAAACTTGTCAGCATGCTATTTGCTGCAGCATAATGAGTGTGTTTGTGTGTGTGTGTGTGTGCGCGCACTTTAAAATGACACAGAGATGTTTTTAGTGCCTTCTGGGTTTTTTTCTGCTTTTTTTTCTCTGCTTGGATAAATTTAGGGAACTGTGCGACACAAGATGAGTTGTTAAGGCTGTGTGTGTGTGTGTGTGTGCACGTGTACTTGAAAGTTGATTTTTTTATTATTATTAAATAATAATGATTTTTACATGAAACTTGATGAAAAAGAGGCTTTATTTATTCACGTGTAATTACGACTGTGTCAAAACAGCACTCAGTGAGGACAGGCAAAATGTCATGCTGCTCTAGGAAACTAATCAACGATACAATGGTGTGATGAAGCAGAGTTACTCTTACCACTCTGAAGTTGATTATTTTCCTATAACAGCATGTCCTGAAGTGTTTTATTCCTCTTATACCACACCACTTTTTTGACAATGTAGATTTTTTTATTGATTAAAAAAATGAACATTTTTATCTGTTTATAGTTACATGGGACATCTTATGTTACTTAGGTTATAGCAGCTATAAACAGTCATCGCCTCGGCAGCCTAGTTCAAACTAGTAAAAAGTTGATGTTTGGCTTTAAGTGTTGTGAAGCCCCGACACTGGAGCCTCCTTCCATAAATGTTCAATAAGCATCTCCTTACAGAAAACTTTAACAATTCACACATTTTTCTTTGTAAAATTAAACCTAGTGTCTTGGTGTGTGTTATGATTTACCCATGCAGAATTAATGCACCGTGCTAAATTAGCCTTGTAGCTCCAGTACAAAAACTAACGAACGAAGTGTGGGCAGATCGACCTACAACTTATCTTAACTACACAGGAGTCGAAACAAATCCTGGTTGAATTAAATTAGTTGCTGCAGAAAGTTTGGTGCTTTCATTCATCTGTATTCCGTAGGGGCAAGTCTGCAGCATGATCAAAATTAGACTTGGTTGAAAAATCCATTGCTGTTCAGAACCATGTGTGTGTGTGTGTGTGTGTGTGTGTGTGTGTGAGTGGAGCCTCAGCGATATGAAGCTCCTTTATCCTCATTCTGCCGACGGTACCCTCTGTTTTTGTTGAAATTTTATAATTAAATTAAGGAATATTTGTCTTCATTTTGTGAGATGTTCAAAGGTACGCTAGTATCACACTTTTTAGTAAGTTCTCCTCGCATTCCAATGTGAGCTTTATTTAAAAATGTCTGCTCTGAGGAGAAGCTCTGGTCTCCATGGAGGAAAAAACACAAGATGTGGAGCATCAGCATCTACCCAACTGACTTGTCTGTCAATCATGTTACCTGTCTGTTTAGAAAGTTCCGCCTCTTGCACAGGAATTCAGGCAGATTTGGAGGCACAAGTTTTGAGGAAATTCTGTAGTACGGGTTGTTTTTTGAGTTTCAGCTAGATTTAGCTGCCTAAAATCACTGGATATAACATTAGCAGTACCACCGCAATCACATTATGTAAGATAAGTGACTTGAAAGCAGTAATCAGATCCAGAAAAGGACATAGGAACATGTGTCATTCCATACTGAATGAAAAATGTAATCACTGATGAATTTCAGTGGTATAAGAGGAACAAAATATGTCAGGATGTGCTGTTATAGGACAATAATAAGTAACGGTAACTCTGCTTCATCACACCACCCTCTCGTTGATTATTTTACTATAACAGCATGACACACTGAGATTTATATGGGATACATAAACATTTCATGAGTGAAAACAGCCATAGCACGTCTGAGATATTTATACGACTCCAAAGCAATAGACTGAATTGCGTTCAATTTAGAAATAGCTCCAAGTTATAAGATTTTAATACAGCTTTATTAAAAGTACAGCCATGAGACTGAAGTTATTTTCATCAAGTTATTGTTGCCTTACAAGCTCTTACAGCTTATAAAATCCTTAGTTACTCTTATGCCAAAAGCACTCCACGTGACTCAAGCCATGACATCCCGGGCGCTGAGAAACAGCCAATGAGAGTCCGAGAGCAAATCGAATTCATCTGCTGTTATGCGCAGCAGATCTCTGAATCCAGTTTATTATCCATCTATTTGCATAGGAGGGTGAGTGCAAAATGAAAGCACAATAATGACGTTACTACAAGACGTTCTTTGGCATGTCGAAACCAAATCATTGTTAGGAACAGCAAAAATAAAAACAAACACTACATGATCCCTGACGATGCACACCATAACCCCCGTTCTCTTTGCAGAACAGACGATCTTTGCTGCCCACATCTCCCCAACTGATCCTTCCTTTACATTTTTCTCTTATATCCCTTTTCTCTCGTTTCTGTACAAAATAGCACAGACAGACATTTAGACAGCTCTCGTGTTTATTTTCATGAGAATGCAGGATTCCTCAGGGATCTCTCCATGGTGAAAGATTGTGTAATGTGTGATCCTTGTCTGCGATCATTTGTTTAGTGTACACACCAAACTACATCCACAAAATAACACATTGCAAGTGATATTGTGTAGTATGAACAGTCCAGCAATTCCGAGATCTTGAAAGTCATGTAGTGTTCACTTGACAGGGGATATTTTGAGTGTCCAATGACCTTATGTCCTGCAGTGATTCAAGTAAAGTGATATTACAGGGATTACATAATCATCTTTCCTTTAGATGAAGGAATTCGAATCTTAGATCTAGTCATGCCGATGCATGAGGGCACTAATTCCCATCTTCATGAATTCTGAGCAGACTGAGAAAAAAATCTCCTGGCTGTGAATTTATGCAGAAACATGAATCAAACCAAGTATACACAGAGTGACCCCACAGGCAAGATCTGAGGCTGTTCATTTGTGTTTGCGTGCGTCTGACATGAACTCGGTCCTCTGTGGAAAAGCAAGATGCTTAAATAGTGTTGTATGATGATGCATCTGGAGCTGTACCAATGGGGTTTCGATGTA
The DNA here is from genome assembly GCA_037576675.1 of Pangasius sanitwongsei. NCBI lineage: Eukaryota > Metazoa > Chordata > Actinopteri > Siluriformes > Pangasiidae > Pangasius > Pangasius sanitwongsei. Next base: position 1,417,577 of record CM075009.1, on the reverse strand, counting down.
ATAGAGATCACAGTTTTCTTTGTTTTAGTAGCCAGCAGTTTAGCACAAAGACATGTAGCAGGTTTTAAAAGAAAGTATCTCGATGGTTAGCAGAAAATCCTGATGTTAGGCTTTATCTGATATGCATTATTGCATTTTCTGTGCATTAAATATGATTATTCCTCTGTCTCTTTCTGTAGAGCCGTGACAGAATGGTGGACTGCCTGAGTCGAGTCATGTTGCACACAGCTATATCTTGCTGGCAGCCATTGCTGGGACTTGCCCTGGTGGCCGTCTTCTTAGGCTCTGCCCTTGCCTGCCCTTCCCGCTGTGAGTGCTCTGCCCAGAGTCGCTCCGTCATCTGCCATCGGAAACGTTACCCGGCCATACCCGATGGCATTCCCATTGAAACACGTATCCTGGACCTCAGCAAGAACCGCATCCAGGCCATCAATCCAGATGACTTCTCTGTCTACCCACACATTGAAGAGCTGGACTTGAGTGGCAATATCATTGCCTATGTAGAACCAGGTGCTTTCAACTTACTCTCTAGTTTACACACGCTCAGTTTGAAGAGCAACCGCATCAAGCTCCTGTCGCTGGGTGTATTCACTGGGCTTTCAAACCTCACCATGCTCGACATTAGTGACAATAAGATCGTCATCCTGGTTGACTACATGTTCCAGGATTTGCATAATCTCAAGTCATTAGATGTAGGGGACAATGAGCTGGTGTATATCTCGCACCGAGCGTTCAATGGCCTGATTTCACTGGAGAGTCTAACACTGGAGCGCTGTAACCTGACCATGGTGCCGACGGATGCCCTGTCCCACCTTCACAACCTGGTGAGCTTGCATATGCGCTACCTCAGTATCAGCACCCTCCAACCTTACTCCTTCAAGAAACTATTCCGCCTGCGCCACCTGGAGATTGACAACTGGCCTTCACTGGATGTTTTCCCAGCTAACACTTTGCATGGCCTCAACCTCACCACACTTTCTGTCACCAACACCAATCTGTCCACATTCCCCTACCAAGCCCTGCGCCACATGCCTTACCTCACACACCTGAACCTGTCCCACAGCCACATCCGCACTGTGGAAGGAGGTCTGCTGCAGGACCTGGTGCGTCTCCGCGAGCTGAGATTAGCAGCAGCCCAGCTGGTGTCTGTGGAGCCCTATGCTTTCCAGGGTCTACGTTGGCTCAGACTTCTTGACGTGTCCCATAACAGGCTGGACACTTTGGAGAAGGGTGTGTTCCACTCTCCAGAATCCCTGGAAGTGTTGCTCATCCACGACAATCCTCTCGTGTGTGACTGTCGGCTCATGTGGCTGCTGCAGAAGCGGCACTCGATCTCATTTGGAGAAGAGCAACCTGAATGCAGTACGCCTGAGGGAATCCGAGGGCGTCCTTTCAAGGAGTTCAAGGAAACCCTGTTGTCCTACTACGTGACCTGCACCAAGCCCAAGATCCGAGAGAACCGGACACAGCTGGTGTCAGTAGAGGAAGGGCAGCCTGCCCAGCTACACTGCAGTGCCGAGGGGACTCCTCGCCCCACCATTTCCTGGGTCACACCACGCCGGAGACATCTAACCAACAGGAGTCATGGAAGAGTAATGGTTCACAACAATGGCTCACTCTATATCAAGGCAGTGGAGCTTCAAGATGGCGGTGTGTATGTATGCGTGGCCTCCAACACAGCCGGAAATGACACGCTCATGGTGTCCTTGGCCGTCAAGAGTCTGGGCTCGCTCTATGCTAATAGGACCCAGTACTACATCGATCCTAACAGTACTACTGCCAACAGCACCAATTCCCCCAACACAACCTTTGGCCTGGACCTAAAGACCATCCTGGTTTCTACAGCCATGGGTTGTTTCACATTCCTTGGAGTCGTCCTATTCTGTTTTCTGCTCCTGTTTGTATGGAGTCGAGGCAAAGGAAAGCACAAAAACAACATAGATATAGAGTATGTGCCACGCTCCAAGTCCAACGGGGCCTCGCCTGAGGAAGCAGAACAGACCTCTGGCCCTCGCCGCTTTAACATGAAAATGATTTAAGTGGATTTATTGGAATACCAGTGGGAATTTATGCACACAGACCCATTGATGGGACCAGCCATGTCAGGATGTACACGTGCCCTCGACACAACACCCATGCGGATGTTTTCCTGAACTCTAATGGGAGGAAAATGCGTGAAAGTATGTGTCAATAATGAACTATTTTCAATTTATATGAATCCCTCTTAGTAAGAGGATGCATTCAAAGACACTTTTAAAAAAAAAATTGTGTACAGGACAGATTTGTAAAATTCAAGTATTACCCTTATTTGTTGGCTCACAAAATTTGGCCTTCTCACTTCTACAGCCCGACAAACCATAAAACTGTTTCCCTCCTCCACTGCACCACATATATGTACGTAATACTTAATTATGTATGTGTATGTTAACATGTAAGTCACTTTCTATTATTTGCAATATTCACAAGATGCAATGTCAGCCAATTTTGCCATTCCTCTCGCTGTCGGAGAACCCGTGGCCCACTCCTGAAACTGTTTGTGAACAAAGGACAAAGGGCTTGGGTGGCTTTCAAATGTTAACCCGAAGAATGTGTGTGCTGTTGATCTAACCCCAAATTATACAGTAATACTATATTTGTTTATAATATTGAAAAATGTTAAAAATATATAGAAAACATTATTTAAAAAAAAACAACATTGAATTCAAACTGCATAATACAAGGTGAATAAGTGAAAATTTCAAAGTAATTTAAAAACGTACACTGAGTTGCCTTTTTATTTCTTCTAATAAATTCGCACCTCAGTGTATAAACACTGAGTTGACTGTTTATTAGATACCTAGGATCTGAAAAATTGCCGACTCAGTGTAACGACTTTTTAATCTACATTTTTGCATTTGTTTACGTTTGCACATGGACTAAGTTTTCTGTCCTAATTTTGTCTTTCTTTTGATCTTAATGCTAACCTGATGACAAAGTCCATGTCCTCATCCACAATGTAATCACCTGAATTATTTTTTTACTTTTATTTTTAATTATTATTTTTGTCCCCAATTAACAAGATTTGGGCTTTGTCGTGGTAGTTTCTCATTTTGTTGTTGAATCATTTAGATTGTAAAGAGTTTTAAAAAAAAAAGAAGAAAAAATACATGTATGTGGAATAAAGAATATTGATTTGTATTTCGAGGTTTCATTAATATGTCTATTTTATTAATTAATATTGTGCTTATTTAGATACTAAAGAACTTTTGAAGAACTATGATAGCCATATAAAATAGGGGAAAATAAGTCTCTACTTAATTTTTACATTTGTTTATTGTAAAATAATAAAATAAAGATCCATTTTAATAAAAAATGGAAAAAGTCCTATATAAATATAAATGTGCTTATAAGGCACAAATTTTGAGAAGATATATTTCTACAAGATTATGATCATAATGTAATCTTTTTTGCCACCATAAGGCATTACATGTCCTGTATCCTATTTTTTTTTTTATTAAGTTATCCACCAAGAATCACTTTAAAATCTTGTTCAAAATATTGTAGCTGTAACTCATCAGATCTGGTTAAAATCAACAAGAGGTTCAGCTAATCATGCTAATTCTAGCCTTATTTATTTAAACTGAGAATGAAAATAGCCAGTTAGTCTCAGTGGACAAACACTAACAACAACCAAACCAAATAGAATGTGTGTGGGGGGGTGATGTTTAAACTGTCTGCAGTTTGCCCTGACCGTGATCTCAACCTGCTGAAATCAGTAAAAAAAATAAATAAATAAATAAAATTTCCACAGGCATTGTATTTCAGGCAGCACTCTTCGGGAAGTGGCCGTTATCGGAAGAAGGATCTCATGAAAAGCTGTTAACCTTCTGACATCAGTGAAATGAGCAGGTTGGATATCAGAGACACCACAAATACAGGATCCAAGAACATTTGCCGAATGTTATCGATGCTACAGTTGCACGAGAATCTACAAAAATGCACAAGAGCTTCATCTTAACGTATGTCAATATCCAAATGGTAAAAAGAAAGTCTGAAAATGCGAGGGCCTCTCAGGCCAAGCACTGGAACGAACACACACACTAACACACACTAACACGAGGCAGGTTTTATCCAGCGTGGAGTTGATGTGTGTGGCCCCATGAGATATTAGCAAGGTACAGCTCTCTTCTGCTCACGGAGACAAAAGGAAATTATGAGCTTACTGGGTCAGCGATGGCCATTTTTAACTTGCGTCCCAAGGGAATATTGTCACAAACAATTCCCATCACACACACACACACACACACACACACATATACACACATACATACACACATACATACACCAAACAAATCACAAATTTTATGTGGTATTTGTGTTATATTGTTATATGAGCATTTCCTCTGTGTCACTGTATTTTACTGGGGCTAGAGATAAATTTATATACTCTGGCTTTTCTAAAAAAAAAAAAAAATCTAAGAAGGTTACAAAACATGGTATTAGAAGTAACAAGGTACCAACATAAAGGACACTAGAATTATCAGGGTAATTTTTTATGTTAAGGAGGTCCTGCCAATAACAAATAACAAGCTAAAAGATTCAGCTAACAAGCTAAAAGATGTTACAAGTAACAAGTAAACCTACAACTTAGTGTAACAATGTACTTTAAGGTAAAAAGTACTAGAAGTAACAAATAACAATGCAACATTATGCTAATAATAACATAGTATATGGTACTAGCAGTGACAAGGTAAATAATACTATAAGGAATACGGTACTAAAAGTAAAAATGATAAGATAATAAGTAACAAGGTGCAAATGTAAAAAGCTCTGAAATTAACAGGGTACGAGTAAGCTACTGAGGTACTTCAAGTAACAAGTTAAACAGTACTACAGTTAGAAATAATACTAAAAGTACCAGTAGTAGAAATAACAATGTAACTGTTACTTGAACTAACATGGTACTAAATTAAACAGATTCTAGAAGTAACACAATAACATGGTTGTGTTGCAAGTTACTATAAGCAATGTTACCAAGGTAAAGATTTAAGGAATAGTGCACTGTAAGCAACCAAGGTAACAAGGTAAACGTTACTACTTTTTGCTACAGACGCTACATGTAAAAAAAAAAAAAAAAAAAAAAAAAAAGCAACATTGTACTAGAAATAACAAGGTAATAGGTACTAGATTTAACATGGTAATAGATGTAACACTATAAGAAGAATTAATGAGATACCACTAGAAAGAATTTGGTATTAGAAGTAACACTACAACCAGGTAATAATTACACAATTCTAAAAGAAACAAGGTAACCAGGTAAAGGGTTCTTGAAGAAGCAGTGCACTAGCAGCACGGTAAATGGTACTACAATTAGCAAGATACTGTAAGTAACAAATCAACATGGTGGTAGAAGTAACATAGTACTAGAATTAACAAGGTAACATACTAGAATGAACATGGTATTAGTAACCTTATATCCAGGTAATAAGTTACAAGATTCGAAAAGTAACAAGGTACCTCTTTAAAAAGTTCTCAAAAAACAATGTACTAGTGGTAAATGGTAGTACAATTAGCAAGATATTATAAGTAATGAGGTAACATGATAGTAGAATTAGCCAGATAACATTGTACTAGAGTGAAGGTTCTGTTCTAAAAGTAATAAGGTACCTCTTTAAAAAGTTCTCAAATAAAAATGTAGTAGTAAAGTGGTAAATTGTACTTCAATTTGCAAGATATTATAAGTAACAACGCAGCAACGTGGTAGATGTAACAAATTATCAAGGTACTAGAAGTAACATGATCGCCAGGTAATAAGTTACAAGGTTTTTAAAATAACAAGGTACCTAATTCTTACCAGTAATATCATGAGAAATGGTACTACGATTAGCAAGATATTTTTATATTTTTTTACATATGTTTATGAGTTACTGTGAGGCAGTATAATAAAGGAAATAACAAAGTAACATCATAGTACTACAATTAACACAGTTCCAAAGTAAAACGTTCTAGAAACTACCAAGGTACTGCATGTAACAAAGTGATAATCCCCACATTTAGATGCTAACAACTAATCACGTAGCGTGGACCAGGAGAACCCGGAGCTGGTCTGGACCAGAACATACCACAAACAAGAGAACCGTGGCATTTATCTACATTAATTTGATATCCGTGTCCTAAATATTGAACATAAACGATAAAAGCTTTTTTATGCTAAGAAACATTTTGTAATGCACTTCAGGCGGCGTACCAAGACAGACACAGAGGAGAAAAAAAGACAAGATAGAAAAAAGGAGAATCGTGAAAAAAAGAGAGACAGAATGGTGAACGGCGTTTATGCCGCACTGCTTGTGCAGTAAGGGATTCGTTACTATGGTAACAATCTCACTTGCATCATAAGTCATTCAAAACTGCGTTCCCGTTTTTGGACTGTGTGTACAGCCAGAAGGCTGCTCATTAGTCTGCATAATTCATTAGAGGAATAGCCCATAGGAGTGCGTTAGTCGTAACTACAGTCTGTGAATAATATTTGAGAAAGAACATTTAGACACTTTCCTTGTATTTATTAATGTATTTGACGAGCAGTGATCTTAAAGGAGGATCTGAACCCCGGCTGCAGGCTTTTCTGTATTTGTATTTGGGATTGTTGTTATAAAGATAAGGTTCTAAGACTTGGGTAACTAAGGTACTAGAAATAACAAAGCTGCTAAAGGTACTAGAAGCAACAAATAATAAGGTATGCACACAGCATAGAGTACTCGACATGACATGGTAACAGGTGGTACTAGAGAAAGTAACGAGGTATCATGGTAAAAGGTTCTAGAAAAACACGGGACGCGAAGCTACTAAAGTAGTGCGAATGAAAAGGCAAGAAGGTGAACAGTACTACGATTAGCAAGATACTATATGTAACAAGGGAACATGGTTAGTAATAAGGTACTAAGGTAAGAAATGGAATAAACATGGTACTAGGAGCTACCGTGCTAAAGGTTCTGGTCTAGTAACCAGAATGTTGTGAGTTTATATCCCCCTGAACCATACCCTCGACTCTCGGCTGTATGCTTGGTAGCGATTCTGCCTCATTTGTAATTCCCTTTGGATAAAAGTATCTGTCACATTAATAAATGCAAAATGTTTGATCCAGCAACGTGAGCGTAAAATATTTTTTCATACCTTTGAGGTTTTATATGTTTGTTCGTTATGTTCCACCTCGATGAGATTCCAGGTTGTTCTTCATCAAAGTTTATTTTTATTCTGGCTCGAAAATAAATCTCTTCCTCTAAAGTGTAAGTAATTTGATGATAATGTGTTTATCCCCCAACTGTGAGGAGTTTTCACAGCTGAAGTCAATAATCAAAAGGGTTTTTTTTTTTTTTTAACAAAAGTACTCATTTTTCCATGGCAGTGCTGTAAGCTGGTGAAAATATCACTTTTTCTTTTCTGCTCTACCATCTTTTTCCTCTTTTGGTCTTGGGTTTGAGAGGAAGAAGGGATGTCAGTGTGACAGGGTTTGGCACAAAGCAGACGTGGCTCAAATGCTCAAAGAGATCTGTTCCTTCTTCTACTTTTACTCATTAATTGCATTTTTATCTAAAGTTTTATCCTTTACCTCATGGTTAGTTCCAGTTCCCCCATTTTAATGAGCTCAAATGCAATCCAAGCCTCTGGACATCCTGGGATTTGAACTCACAGCCTTCTGAGCTCTAGCAGAGAATCTTTACCACTGAACCACAACTTCCCTTTTTAAGATTCAAAGATCTTAAATGTTATGAGCTCATATGTGAGCATATTTAGCCTGCATTAGTGACATAGTTGAGCATTATGTGATTAATGATTGTGATAATTCTAGTTTTATTGAACACACCGAATCAGAGCCGTGAAATTTGGGAATGGTGGGAAATTTGGAATGTACACGTCCTACGTCAGCTCAGATATGTCTTACATCACTGGGCCTGAACGTAGCACAGCCAAAGGCCAGCCCCCAAATATCAGCATTAAAGCCTCAGCAAACTTTCCTGGCTTCCACCAAAAAAAAAGATGTAACTGTGGAGCAAAGGACGTCATGTAGAGAATCTGGGGGAACTCCGCAGGAAAAAAAAAAAAAGAGTATGCAAATAAGTCTGTGATTGGAGCGTTCATACACGATGATCAATACGAAACCACAGGAAGTATATGAGCTTGTAAGATGGATGGTTTCGTCGTCGCCACATTAAGTATCCTGACGCCTTTAGTCCTTCAACAAGCCTTGCTTTTTAGCTAGCTATTATCAGCTTCGTGGTGCATTCTGATCTCGTGGAACGAACACGATGGTTAGACCTTTGTCGACTGGATCAGCGATTCACAAACCAATGCTGACGAATGACAATATAAAACAAAACTGCCAAAATGTTTTTCCAAAACTAATTCGCAATAGCATTTTTATACCAGAGAGGGCGAAATTGTAAAATCTTCAAATGATCGATTTACATTCTTGTGAAATTTGTCAAAACTAAGGAACACAGAAGACAGCTTTTATCTCAGAGGGCACTAATGTTGCTTAACATTTTTCAAGCAAATTCCTTACAATGCTAAGCCATTGTGGAAACTTCAGAGACTTCTGTCCTCTTCTAACAATCTGCCGAATATCAGCAGGAGTGATCTGTTCTTCTGCATTAACACACCACTCGTGGACTCTTTCTGCTTTCAAGGACATTTGATTTCATTCTTATCCAGTGATCAGGTAATTGATTTAGATCCTGAGATACTGGCTGTCTGGTGAGGTGTGGTGTGATATTGACCGATGAGCTGCTCAGCTGCTAACTGAGGGAAAAAAAAACATTGAGAACAAAGTCATAGCTCAGGAACATTTGTTTGGATTTCAGTGTGGATTTTGGATGATTTCAGTCGAAGGATGAAGCTCCTTGCAATGTGAAACATGCGAGAGCTGCTTCTCTGCTGGTACACGCTGGATTCAATCAGATCACCAATAAAATTTGAAAGTTCACTCTGTGAAGCTGGGCCCGTCCGAGTCCGGTCTCGTCCTTGTTCTCGCCGGCTTATTGGAGGTTTCTGCTTATGCACTTAAACTCCTCCATGTTCCTTCTATCCGTCTTTATTTGGCGGTGGCAGGGGGCGTAAGCGCTCCACTGAGAGCTCAAACCAAGCTAAACAAATTGCATTGTGGCTCGTTATGCACACACACACGCCTGTCAGCCTCTGCTCTCCACAACCGATCTCCAACATCTCCACAAACAACTCAATTCGAGTGTGAAGTGCACTACCATCTAAATGAAAGAGAAAGCAGGCATGTGTTTCGACCTCATGCACTTTCTGGAAGCTCACGTTTTACATCTTCTTTAAACATGTAAATCTACCTCCAATCACAACAAGCTTTAATCATACTCTGAATTTTCTGCAAAAAAAAAAAAAGACAGAATTTTGCTGAACTCACCTGTATATCATATACAGAAGACAGCTGGAGTGATTAAAAATAATCCAATTTGAAAATCAATATATTCAAACTAAAAATGCAAATTAATTGAGATCAGTATCATTAATCAAAGGCGCAGCATATGGGTTAAAATAAAATAATAAGATTAAATAAAAATCTATGAATATCAATACAAATGGAATAACAATGAACTTTTTCATAAAGTGACCTAGAATAGCTGTTAAGTGCCAAAGATATGGTTATTGTATAAAAGGCATTTTTGTAAACTAAAATAAAACAATAAATCTAATAACATGATTAAATTGTACTGATTAAATGCAATTAAAAACACAATTAAATTTAAATACAAATATGAACTGAAATTAAATTATAAACCAAACATATACTATTCTCCTTTTTCTTGTTTCAAGTTCCAGTTTAATGTTGAAAACCAAGCTACAAAAAAGGTCTCTCAACTTTAAATCAAGAAAAACTAAACTACAATATAGTCAATTATAGTGTAAAAAAATAAATAAAAACACGCTAAAAAACTTGACTGAATATATGTATAAAAATCTAAACTACTGGAAAAGTAATGTAAAGAATAAAAAGGCTGGTGTGAGGGTGTACACTTCAGCGGGCTGATGGAGTTATGGCCTCTAGCACCGAGACATATTCGATCCATAAAGTGTGTTTGATCTCTGGTCAATTCCTCACTGTTTTAGTGCAAGGCACACACACACACACACACACTGACGGCTGGCGCAGCGTTCATCTGCCATGCTGCATTTATTGGAAGTGAAACAGCGAGCAGTGTTCTGGGCATTAATCCATTCGAGAGAGCATCAATAATGCAGCGCACTCAGGCCCGAGCTTCTCACACTGCAATCTGCCATAAAGCAGCTTTAAATAAAGAAAAAACGTGAGGAATAATGAGGTTAAAGATGGAGACGAAGGAATCAGAGGATCGTCGCACGCAAACCAAGAGCGATTATATGCAAAGGGTGCTGCTCAGAAATATTGGCACCCTTCAAGTAAACAAATATGACATATTAGACATGCATTAAATGATATTTTGATACATACATATATGTATCGTACAAACTGCATACTTAATTTACAAATGTACATAGTTTCTTCCAGGTTCTCCGCTTTCCTCCCACCTAGCAAAGCAATGCCAGTAGGTCCATTCTTGGAAGAAAACTAATTGCAGGTAGGAACTATATTTGTGAGCGGTCATTAGGTTCTACCTCATTTTCATAGAATTAAGAAAATTTCAGTTTAAATGTCATCATTTGTCACTATTGTTGAAATTGTCATCCTCGCATATAGAAATTGAACGATGACTTGTTGCTTGCTAGTGTGAATGTAGCATTAGTTCCTAAACTGCTGATTTGCAATTCGTTTAAATCGCTGACGTGTGACTTAAGTACGTCAGATTGTATGGCATCATTGACAGGTCCTGTATATTCATATTATAACATAAAAATCGAATTTCCTAGCTCCCTAAATCCAAAATAAACTCCTGCACTGGATGCCCATGCCAAACATTCACATACATTTCCAACTCTGACTCTAGAGTATGGGGCTCTGAAATCAATTTGGACTCATGCTGAATCATAACAAATTCTTTATGACTCAATCCCTTGTTTAATGTGCTTCTCTGCTTAACTTCTTCATATTCACGGTCAGCCAAGATGAAGAAACAAGAACTGGGCATGTATTAGTAATTAATTAACACTAGATTAGAGAGACGTTTTGTAAAAGGAGCACAAGAGCGGCAGCCTACATAAACCCGAGCGTGTGGAGTGTACAGCCTCAGGACCACAAGCCTATCTATCTATCTATCTATCTATGCTTTTTTCTTTATACCAAATTAACTGTAAATTTGCTTTGGGGGAAAATATAATGCAGATCTTATAATCTGGGTAGTTTCTTGATAAATGTAGTAGAAGTGGCACATTAAATCCTCCAAGCCACTAGGGGGCCTCGCAAGTTTCTTATTTTTCACCTTCTGAGAAATCCTTGTGTGAATCTTCCAATCTTCAAGTAGGACAAATCCACTTGAACGTCCTTCAGTCTCTTAATTCCCACTTTGAAAGTCAGACGTTCTCAGGAGCTCCAATATTTATAAGGTAAATTCTTTGGATGTTGCTTTGCCAAGAAATAGTAGCATGTTTTAAGATTTTAAGCAGACTTCGAAGTTTCCGTTTAAGTTCAAATGTGCTTTAAGATCACGAAATACTTCAAACTATTTAAATTAACATTGATTTGTACAAGATTTTTTTTTAAGCAAACTGTAATTTTGAATATTTTTGATGCCATTAGCATAGCCTACATCCAAATCCACATTTACAGTAAACACAGCCCTGACTGACTAAACTACTGAAACCAAATCCGGTTTCAGACTGTGTGAGTACAGCGGCGTTTTAAGATTATTACTTGTCGCATTGTACGAGATCCCAGTAAAATCCGGGTTGGATTCTATAACAGACTGTGTGATAACGTGCGTTCTCCCTGTCAGATTATATGATGAAGATCCTCTAATGATAGACCTACGATTAAAGAGAATTACCACGTTCTGCTTACGTCATCAATCAGTTTTTGCAATTGCAGAAAACAGGCACGTGTAAACACAAACATTCTTCAAAGTGAGCTTGAGGCAATAAGGAGATTAGCCTGTTTTGTTTACATTACCACTAGCATATTGTTAGCTGTCTTGTGAGTTTGCCATCATCCTATACCGTCTTCCTATTGGTTGATTTTAGACGCGCTTCGTCTAATTTCACTGTCACTGACAGACCAATGAACTTTACCAGCGGTACTTGGTCACAATGGCACTAAATCTTAAATTATGCGTTCTAAAATCACCGATCTCAACTCGACCAAAGAATTCTTTTACGATGTTTGATGTGTATCTGTGACAGTAAAACCTGGCAGATGATCGAACAGTGTAAATCCGATTTGAGAGTGTGTTTATATCACTGTAGGAGCCAGTTGAGCTGTTCAGTTTTCAGTTCCATAATCAATGACTGCAGGCTACATCCACATTAATCCGGATTCATTTGAGAACACATCTTTTTCTCCATGTTTTGGTCTTGAGACAGTATGGACACTGAGACAGCACTTTTGTCCAGTGAAAACGGAGCTTTTCGAAAACGCTCTCTCAAGTGGATAAATTTGAAAACGCTGTTTTCGCATTTTAGCGTGGACTGAGAAAACGGAGATATTCAAAAACAATGACGTATTTTTAGTCATGTGACCCTTTCAACTCAAAACAAACAACTTTATAGTCTTGGGTTATCCACAGCAACAACTCCACCTCTCCGTCTGTCCGTTTAAAAAAAAAAAAACTCGGCATCGAGTTTCCTCAGCATCAGTTCAAAGAGACAGAATGTGAATAAACGCCTGATGGAAATGACGCAGGCCAAAGCTTCTTATGCGCAGTATAGGGATGTGAGCGTTTTCAGACATTTCAATGTGGACAAGTCATTTTTGGAAAACGTTTGAAAACGCCAGTGTAGACAGAGAGAGTTTTGAAACTACTGTAGGACACATTACAAGACTCGCCAAAGCTTGACACATTCAGTGTGATATAAAACACTGTCTCGATCTTTATTACACTTTCTTTCATTCTTCCCGACTACTTCTTCTGTTTTGAATATTGATCCGCATGTCACGCCTGATAAGAGCGCCATTCCCGTGAAGATAACAGCGCTTTTTTTTCTTGGCACACTGCATGCATTTACTGGACTCTCTCTCATTTTCTCTCAAACTGACAAGTCACAGTAATTGTAGCTAACACTTTAAGCCTCTTCTCGAAACCTTAATTATGACCATCCGGAGAAAACCAGGCCGCTTTGTGATTTGTTTGTCACTTAGTGTTAACCAGCAAGTGCTAAAACATTTCCCTCCCAATAGTTCGCTTTCTTTCAGTCTGAAAGGAGGGTTGCGGGTTGTGAGAGCTGAGACAGGCTTTTCTTTTTAGTGCAGCAGTGAATATGTCACAAAATCATGAATGAATAACAGTCTGCTCATAAATGCCGGCAATCTCTGTGACGTCTAACCACCGAGCCGTCGACTTCTAAAACAACTCCAGTATCAATGGGAAAGTGACTCGGGAGGACATGGAGCAGCCAGCATTATATATATATATATATATATATAACATATACATACATATATATATGCTTGATTTCTATAACTCTGACAGTAGTGGTTTACATTAAAGCACTTGTTCTAATATGTTATCGTTTCTATAGTAACAGCTCATCCACAGGGGCTTTTACGGTGAACGCTCCGCATAAACTGATTTTTTTTTTATTTTTTATAAAGAATCACGTGTTGTTGTATATGTGCTGAGTCCTAAGATGACTTGTTAGTCATATTTATAAATGGTTCACTTCTAGAACAAGTTCCATCCTAACGAGGTTTCTTCTTAACAAGCTTTTTAGTGGAACTTGTGTGTAATGCTTTTCCAGGAACGGGCATGAGCTGAAAAGCTAATGGATGTGTTGTTTTTTTTTTGTTTTGTTTTTTTTTTTTTAGCACAAAATCGAACACTTCTAGAAATCTCCTATATGTTTGCATTGTTTTACTTTTGTTTTACTTTCTTCATCCTAGAGCATCAAATCCTCCAAAAAAAAAAAAAAGCACATGCCTGAGGAATTGGTGATTAACTCTCTCGCTCAGAGACTTTTCTTGGACATTTCTTGGATTTGGACTTCATCACAGACCTTTAATTCTTGAGTTACAGACTTGAGATAAAAACGCCAAAACCGCTGCAGTATCTCAGGACGAGGAACTAACCGTTGACTAATCACAGCAGCTGCTGATTCTTATCCTCATCTGCATCTATCTCAAACGCTAATTGGATTGATTACTGACAGGCAAATCGCAGAGGCACAGCTTGACTAATGACTTCCTGTCTCTGCATTTCCATCTCCATCCAAGTGGGATCTGCAGGGAGACTTTGTTGTATCGGCCTGTGGCTCTCTCCTCTGTGTTATTGCACAGCGCACGATGCAATCTAATCTGCAGCTGCGGGCATGCTAACCTGCCTCCTAAATAATAAACAACGCCGGACCGTTCCGCCCATAATCCAGGTATTGCTTTCTGCATTTATTGCTCTATGTGTTCATTATCTGCCTGCTCCTCAGGCTGTGAATTATTATTGTTTTCTGCTTGACTTTGTGTTTTTTTTCTGCCTTCCCACTCTCTCCATGTGCTCTGATGTTTAATCTAAACTTAATGCTAGTTCAGGAAAAGTTCTACCTTGTGTATACAAAATATTCTGTGTGTCTGTGTGCGTGCAATATTGCACATTCACATAATTTAATATAAAAACAGCCCAAACGAGAGGTAAGAGTTTTGCAGTCATTTATTAAATCCCTACTTCATATTCATTTCAATAGGTCATTTCTGTATAAACACGTAAACAGATATTTTCGAAAAAGATTTTTTATTTCTCTGCACTTTTGCCCAATCACACAAAAAAAAAAAAAAAAAAACACTGAAAACTTTGCAAAAATCTTTCCAAGGTGCAGAAACTTTAGCTTCTGTCTCACAGTGTTCATGTACACAGGAAAAATGTATGTTTTTGAAAACGTAGACGTCTCGGCCGGAGCATGTGTGTGGTCATTGCACGTGTTTTGCACGTGTTATGAATGTGTTCTTCAGGTCTTTCTGTTTATCCGGTTGCTACCTTGTAGTGTGTGACGTCTTATTATGCAGCTCATAACGTTATTCTTGAAGCTTTTGACGTAACAGTTTATGACACACTATCACCACCTACTGGGCTCGTGTGAGCATTTTCACATCGTTTCCACGTTTTCGTGTGAACGGAGATCTCTTTGAGCTAAGTTTTAAAACTAAGGAGTAAAAACTACATTTACAAAAATACTCGTATACGCATGGGCAGGGCCTGAGATTCAATTTGCGTCTTTTGCGACGTCCACTGTGATTAAATCATGTTTATTTTACCCCAGAAGCAAAACCGGAACGTTTTAAATTTTAGACCTTTTGGCCATGTTGATGTTTTTCCACATTTCACCTTCTCTACTTCACTATGCAGCTCTTAGCATTGAGGCGTTTGACGTAACAGATTCTGCCATACTAGCGCCACCTACTGGGACAGAGTACACACGAGTCATTTTTGCACTTTCATAGGAATGGAGAATTTTGCTATTCATATGGACAGGATTTTTTTTTTTTTTTTTTTACACCAAGGCATAAAAATTGAGTTTTAAAATATATCCGTATACATGTTAATGAGGCCCGACACCCAGTTTGCGTCTTTTATGATGTCTGCCATGATTAAATTCTTTTCATTTTACTTCCCCAGCAAAACCAGCACTTCCTTTTGGATTACAGTTCACACAAATCCCAAGTGAGGAGAAATAATGGCAGAATATCAGCAATGAGAAAGATATTAACACCATTTTTACACCCAGTGGAGTCTTTTTACTGCAGTATGCACATTGTAATTCGGCTATTACGTGCCTCGGTTTCAATCAAGCCATGACTCTCTGTGAAGATTGAATAAAGCTCTTCAGACATGTTCCATTGGACGCAATCAAACTTCAGCTGCTAATAATGAGCCAGTTAGAGGATTTGGCTGGGCTCTCTGGTGACTGGGAGGGGAAAGTCGAGGTAAAGTGCTCAGCTGTTTTGCAAGACTTGATGGATTTGCGAGTCAGATATCGAGCTCAGAGCTCTGGTCTTTCCCTGCAGCCTTCACATGGAGAGCGTGATGCTCAGATTCAGCTGTGAATCACCGAGAGGACAGCAACAAGACAGCAGGCATGAGTCACACTGAGATTCGGAGGAAATATAGCAGAAAAACGACAAAGACTTTTCTGTGCTGAATTACCTCCGAATGTTGGGTTTGTGAGGACATCATTTCTGTTCTTTTCTCTTCTTTATGCTTCGGATGAAAAGTATACAGAAGGAGTGGATCAGTAGGAGTAACGTTCATGAAGTCCCATCTTGAGCTAATCTATTATACAAATCTGTCAGGAACGACCGCGGGGGTTTACACACTCATCCCAGATTCTGTATCATCTGAGTCACGACCGTCTGAGAACCTGCTCACAAAAACTCACAGAAACATGGATGATGGCGAGAGAAAACTTTTGTGCAACAGAATTTTATTTTCCTGTGTATATATACATATGGGTTGAATTCTCAGATGGTCAGGAGGAGTTTGGCTCTTTCTACTTTCTACATTATTGCTTCTACAGTAACAGCTTCTTCACAAAGGACTTGCGTAATCATAGATATGGTGAATATATTTATTTCACATTTATGGAAGGAGTCTCCAGTGAAAAACTTGGACATACAACCATGGACAGGCCACGCCCACAAGCAAAAACAGTATCATTCTAGGGTCACGCCCACAAGAGACAAACTACAAGCAAGCAACTTGTCAGGGTCATAGGGTCAGGTTTTTTTTTTGTTTGTTTGTTTGTTTTTTTGGTACAACTTCCTCAGGACAGAGAAGTTTACACTTATAAAGCTTTATAAAACTTCAGGACAGAGAAGTCCTTTGCAGTTTCTCGAAAAGTATTTTGTTTGTTTTCTCAGGTTTTTTTTTTTCTTTTTAACTTTAAGAGAGAAAAAAGAGAGGCTGGTAAAGGAAACAACTGTTTATAGCTATTAGGAGCTAACTTGTATAAACAGTGGAAACTATAAACAGATAAAAAAAAGTATGTTGCTCTTTAATAAATAAGCAAATTGTAATAGTTAGCAAACTGCTGTTTGAAGAAAACATACCACACCGTCACTCATTATAGGTTCTGAAAGGGGACAGGAATCTTAGTTAAATGTTCTTAAAACCTGGAATAAATAAGTGTGTGTCCGTGTTAGTGCGCCCCGGTCTGTATATCACTATATAGTAACAGGCTGTGAAACTTCACACTGTCCATCTCTTTGAGCTGTTAATGGCCCAATTATCGTGGCTCTGGAGTAGATCAATGAAGGTCCACCGTCTCCGTCTGCCAACACTGTGGGAGGTGGAGAAGGTGCCACAAGATGCTTTGAAATGCTTTTGAAGGTGCGGAGGATCCCTGCTAGTTTTGCCGAAGTGGCATGTAGAACAAAAACCTGTCCACGCCGGCTCTATTTGTCCATTCTCAGGAGGATCGAGCATGTTTATTAGCTAGAACGTCAATCGGCGTGGGCGCACTCCATTAGCAGAGCGGTAGGGGTGCCAAAGGGAAAGTTTAACTTTTCGAATTTGTGTTTAAAAAAAAAAATCAAGTTGGTTTCAAGGAAGTATACAAGACGGAAAACTCATTTTCATCAAAGCCATGCATATCCACAGAATCTACGTTTTGATGCTAATCACCTGCCGTGACATTTCCTTATTTAGGTAATTTAGGAAATAAAGTTGGTACGATGCTGTAAAACTGCAAATCCAAATCATCACCTCAGATGAGTCCTCGGACCAATCCTACGGTGTGTGTGGTCCAGCGTTTATTTAGTTCCCCACACATAACTTTAGTTCCTACCTGCAGTTAATCCCAGCAAAAATAGCACAAAAAACATGTATAGAGACGTTACGAAGAAAAATAAACCTCGGAAGGAAGTAGCAGAGAGCGTTGGTGCCTCTGGCGAGTGTGTGTAGCTCGTTCAGTTCGCTTGCTTTGTTAATATACTCTGAGAATAAAGTGAGCACAAAGCCTAGCATCTAACATGTAAATCAAACTTAAATACATTTTGAAGAAAAGTGGTGTGTATAAATCATATAGACTATACATTTTTCTCTCTGGACATAAAAAATACTGGACAGACCACACCCATTAGCAATGACAGTAGCAATCGCTGCCCGCCCCCAAGAGACAAACTACAAGCAAACGCGTCACCTGATAGACTAAGTGTAGTGTTATGCTCACGTAATTCTGATTTTATTACTGTACTTTTTTCAATTTGCACATTATGCATTCTAAAATGGCTAATTTTAACTCATGACCAAAGAATTATTTTATGATGAAAGCAAAAATCCGGCCAAAAATCATACACTGTAAACCCGGACTAAGAATATCTCCTGTAAACGCTTTTATTATATATCTGCATGAGTTTTTACAGTTTGTTGCCAAGTTATTCAATGAGCTATATTTAGATCCTACAAAAACAGTTTTGCCACTAACTTTACATCCTGATACTGATGTAAATAAAATTCTAAGTTTTCCCAGCAGTATCTCTTTCTTTTGTTCATTGTTCTCTGGCTAATCTCACTGTGATCGCTGAGTCACAGCCCCAGACCGAAGGATATAGACCTGGAGAAATAATTTGGCTCTGGAGAGAGATATATAATAAAGTCTGCACTACGGAGAAGCAGCTATCCTATCCAGTGATGAGATGTGTCCGAAAGGAACAGGATTAAAGCAAGATGTGTTGGACACACACACACACACACACACACAGAGAGAGAGAGAGAGAGAGAGAGAGAGAGAGAGATACTCGCTCAGGAGAACTAATCCAAATTGAGTTGCACCTGTTGAGATGTTATCACACGCCGCTGATTGGAGCTGTGATCACATGCCAGGTCTATTTGGAAAGGAGATTAATACAGGACCGATTCGGGAAACACAAAGACGAGGAGTTTGAGGTTTAGATCTTGAAATAGGGTCACAGACATTTCTTCGATAAGGAGCAGATTAGAATCTCCGAAAGTCCAAACAAAAGCTTTGAGCAAACAAAGCATCTAAAGTCACTTCTAAACCTGAGCCATTTTCACGTTTATTGTCCTGAGATTTTAACATGACAAACAATTCTGCAATTCTGCTACCTATCAGAAGGAAAAACAGTGCTGGACAGGCCATGCCCATAAGTGGCGACAGTAACAGTAGCGGGTGCTGCACTCCCAGAAGAGACTACAATCCAAATTTGTTGCTTGTTAGGTTGAGTGCTAGCTTAAAGCCCTCGGTGTTCGTATAGCACAGCGGTAGCTCAGGGCTTAAGGTGCTGGGCTGCTGATTAGAAGGTTGCGAGTTCAAGTCTCAGCTCTACTAGGTACGACTCTTAACCTGTGAGTGGTGTCCTGTTGCTTTGGGTAAAAGCATCAGCCAAATTGAGGTATGTGTAAATCTATAAGCAGCAGTGATCTTTCCTGGCAGAAGCAGCAGATGGAACTTGAAAGCTTCATAACAATAACACTGGATCGTTTCTGAGTCACAAGGTTACCAGCTTCAGTTTTCTCTTTCTTATTCTGTGCCGTATTTTTCCACCAGCCTTTTATGTTTTTGCCTTTCCAGCTATGGAGTTAATTGCTATTATGAGCTGCTCGCTTTCTTCCACATAAACACTGATTGCTGATTCTTTCTCTGCTGCTGTTGTCGTTCTTGTTCTTGTTGTTGCCTCCGCAGCGTTCTGCTGTCGCTTTGAAGGCTGAACATGAAGCATTCAGATTTTTGTTATAAATGACAATGATTGTTCTGCAGGTTTTATGGCAGTAACCATTTATTAGGCTTGGCCTTCTGCAGCTGCTTTGATGAGCGAGCGATAGAGGCTGTGAAGGAAATGCCCTTGTTTAATGGATTAAGAAAAAAAAAATCACCTACACATCTTTGTTAGAATTGACATTTGGTTTTCTTTTTTAATGAAAGATAGAAGCTCATGGGTAAGCAGATAGCTACGTTTACCAGAAGGGACCTCTGTTTTTGTTCAGGCACATGTCAGATTAATGGTGTGCCTGAACACACAGCGCTGCTGAGTTCTGGACTCCTACTGGTCAGAAGATGTTGATTATTTTTTTTATTGTTTTCTATAACCGCAGCTCTGACAGTAGTGCAGCTGCGAGCCACAGGTTTATATTAATGTGCTCATTTTTTTTTTTTGATATTCACCTTTATTTCAACCTTCCTTTAATTTCATGTCCTTTCATATCTAATATGATTGACTCACAAGGAGGGGATGCAGATGGATTTCTGAATGAAGGAACACAAACGTGACCACATCTCAGCGGGATGTTGATTCTAATTGCTTTGAATTCCAGGTAGCACGGGCCACTAAAAGTGAAGTGAATCTGGATTAGCGCTTCATCCTCAAAGTCAAAACTGAAGTGCGCTGCGAGCCGACCGAGCGCTTGATTAGGAGAGCTGACAGACCCGAGGGAGGCCGTCCTCTCCCGCTGAACCCTCTGATGTGTCATCACCGATTAATCTTCAAAACGTTTAAGAGCCAGCCCCGTTTTCATCGAGCAAGCTCTGCTGGCTTTTACCTCGTGTCACACACCTTACCGGGTCTCCGAAGAACCACTCGGTGATTAGGATGCAGCCTGCAGCGTGACGGGAGACGACGTGGCCGGAGTTCTGTTAAACGTGGAGCTCTCGCTCTGAATTCAAACTGCGACATTGCTGATGCCTGATTGTCAATCAGGACTGTTGTGGGGCCATGAGAGAAGACACACACACACACACACACACACACACACACACTCAATAAGTGATCAGCTAACATCTGAGTTCCTAACTTCAATAACTGAACATAGAGGTGATTTGGCGTGTCATATTTTTTTTGTTTGTTTATAGTTACAGTTAATGTTCTTGAAACAGGTTAGTTCCTGTTCTCACTTACGTTATAGCAGCTGTAAACAATCGTTCCCTCACCAGTGTCTCTGTTTTCTCTTTCTTGAAGTTAATTAGACAAAAAGAACCCACAAAATGTGAACACGTCTGTCCTGAAGACGCCCTAAACAGCTTTACCTCTGATTGTTACTAAGCGCTGATGCTTCACACAATGTTTACACATGATTTTAAAGTTGTTACTATAGAAACAATAATGTATTAGAACAAGAGAATTAATATAAACCTGTGATTTGAGTTACAGACAATATTACCGTCAGAGCTGCTGTTATGGAAAATTAATCAACAGTTCAGACAGAATTCAACAGCACTGTGGTACAATGCTATTACAAAAACCCTCTGATTTATACCCGCTGATCCCTAATAAGGAAAAAATGAGGTTTTCATCCAATCAGACTTACAAAAAATTGCAAATATCAGATTCTTAACCTCTTGTGATCTTGTTCCCTTTCCAAACCCTGAGGCTTATTATCCAGTAAATACATGAAAAGAATGTGAAATGATTAAGTGATTATTCTGATGTACGTGTGAAGAAGGGGAGTGTTGAACCATTAACAGATCTTTGAGTTTAAAGAATTTGATCTCATGAAAATATGTACAAATTTGAATGAGCAAGAGCAACGTGTTTGCTGTAATAATGCTGCCAGATTTTTTTTTTTTTGAGAGAGAGAGAGAGAGAGAGAGAGCAGAACACACAGCAGTTTCAGACTGGCACTGCTCACCAAAGTCTAATCAGAGGCAACCAAATTACTAAGCAGATGAGAAGAGCGTATCTGGAGCACTGGGACAGTCAGAACCAAACCCAGTGCAGATTACACTGCTATCAGGCTCTAAACAGAGAGTATGAACTGGCAGAGTATCTTTTCACCAGAGACACATCCTGACCAGGTACAGGCTGAGTGAGCACAGTCTCGCCGTGGAGAAGGGCCGACACAGGAGAACCTG
>CM075009.1:1383979-1395562 GCA_037576675.1 Pangasius sanitwongsei | reverse complement strand
GAATGGGATGGCACTTAAGTTCATATGTGAGTCAAGGCAGGTGACCGAATACTTTTGGTTATATATATATATATATACTGTTCCCATTTATATATGTATATATGTGTTATTTGTATACATTTTGGTACCTGCACTATTAATATGAGAGAGACAGAAATATGGACCATGAACGTGACTTGAGTTTAGTGTAAAATGGCTTACAGTTGGTGTTTGAGTCAGCTTTCATCATAGCAGGTTTGTTTTTTCCTTTTAAACTTTCTGTTTAACACGAATCTCAAACCTGCCATCCCCGATGAAGAGTAATGCGTAGTCCTGCCATATAGACGGGTAGTTTTTGTAAATGTAGATTTTATCCCTCTCTCAAAAAAACAAACAGCGTTTCTGAAAACATCTCCATTCACACAAAAACTCAAATAGAAAACACTCACTTGAGACCGATCTATTAAATGCCTCATGAATAACAGACATAATAAACAGCTGTAATTAGCATTCGCAGGTACATGCTGTCAACTCAAACAATCTCTTGTGTAAGATAGAAACTGTAGTGTGCGTATATACCGGGATATACGGTAACTTTTTCAGCTGAAATTTTCAACGCTAAATGATATTAACTATGTATAATGTTAGCTAAGTCGAACATTAGTCAGACTGATCAGTTTTATTTCATATTAATGAACTCAAAACATTCTCCATTGACGTTGAGAGAAATTGAGGACGCCGCGTCAGCGCCTATTTCAAGATGAGGGAAGGGGGCGGGGCTTCCAGAGTGTCATTGTAGAAACCAAAACACCTACGCAGCTGTCAATCACTCCATAGTCTTACATTATGAATCATCTGGGTTTGTGCTTTGTTCTACCATTGATTTTAAAGTCTAAATCTGCAAATACACTTCAGGTTCACACAGTAGCATCGTAATTTCTGAGGACGTGAACAAGTGATGCTCCAAACCGCTGCATGATACGTGCGGCGGCCATCTTGTCTACATGAACGCATAGTTAAAAGCGAGTGTAGTCCAGGCTTAAGTCTGTAAATTCAACTTAGTTCAAGAAAATGTAACTGTCCCAACACATGAATAAGCATTGAAACATACTTTGTACAGTATATTTATATAATAAATCAGCAGTCACCAAATGACATCATGTTTTATAAAATAGTTTTGTTTTTTTTCCTGTGAAAGTCTTATAGTCTTCACAAAGTATCATTAGCGTGTACTTATGCCTGCTCATTTATTACATGTTTCATTCCATCTATAACACTGTTATAAACACTGTTATAAAGCATAAGCATGTCAGAGACACACGTGTTTGACCGTCTCGTGCATAGCGAAAATCAACTTACAGAAAATATAACACATAAAATCCCAAATCCCTGAAAAAAGTAAAAGATGTTTTTTGTGCGAGACTACACTGAAACATTTACAAAATCAGCTGCATCATGATCATGAAAAAGACCTGAACCGTGTAAATTTTCTCAAAAATATTGCTATAGTTTGTGCAAAATGATATTTTTCTATAATATATGTTCATTAACATTCATATTTTATTCTTTTTACTTTTAGGTATAATGTTTTATTTTCCATGTACTTTTCAATTTAAGTGATATTTAGGAAAAGAAGAAGACAAATTCATATGAAATGCCAATATAAGTAATAGAAAAAACATCTAAAGAAGCTGGATATGTTTAAAAAAATAAAACAGTTTCTGCATGAAAGGGTTAAACCACACATCATTCACCCAGCATTTACTTCATAAACCTCTCATGGTTGTGTATAAAGTCGTTATGTGTTCCTTAATATAGTCTCTCTAAACTGTTTTCTAAATAAATGATCATCAAACCCACATTTTGCACTCAGATTTCAAACGAGCTCAAATTAAAAAAGCATGACGTTCTAAGTTAAACATTTCTTTTCTACTTTGCCATAATTAAATTTTTAATGTCTCCATAACTCTTCCGAGTCTCACTAGGCGGTCCTCGTGTTGAGGTTTAAAATGGTGCATGCGTGACGTTTTTGCCCTCATTTGCTCTTCCATTATATCTGCTGTGATTTATGTTTTGTTTACGACTCCCAGGAGAGAGAGCGCAGAAACACACACCGCACGTTTGGTAGATAAAAACATTCGAGTGTGCCGTCATACCCGAAGACACACAAATCATCTCTTTAAATCACCAGATACTTCCTGCGCTTTGCATACATTTCCCCGGTAAATGCCGAGGGTTCCCTGAGAGGATGTGTTCCAAATTGACCTATGCTAATCAGCGTGTGATGGATTTGGGACGCTAGCACAGCCATCACGCTCACGGCTGAATGCAGCTGAAGATGGAGGACGTTAAAGTATAATTAGTGTCATTCAGAGAGAAAGATTTGTGAAAGGCTTGGAGCTCGTTCTGCACATGCTCGCAACTCGACTGGAAGAGTTTGGGTAAAGAAGTCGGAATTGAAAAGGGCTTTCTTTTATCGCAGACACCAAAACAAGTCAAAATAGTGGGCTTTTTTAGTCATCTACGTATTATTTCTTCTTCTAAATCAAGGCAGCTACACTTGGCTAGAGACTTGCAGTTGATTACTTTCCTATAACAGCACATCCTGAATGGTTTATTCCTCAGGAATTTGTCAATGCTAACAGCTTTCATAGTTACATCGAATGTTCAGAAAACAAGTTACAGCGATAAACAGTCGTTCCCTCACCTGCCTTTCAATTTTCTGAAGTTAACGAGACAAAAAAAGTCCACAACTTGTCCCGTTCGCAAGAAACCACAAAGAAGCGTAAACTCCTCTGTCCTGAAGATGTCAGAAAACGTAGTTACAGCTTTACTTCTGACACTGGAGACTCCTTCCGTAAATGTCACATAAACGTCTCATTACAGAAAACTTCAGCATATCAAAGATCTTTTTCAATCCGTTTATGTGGAGCGTCCAACCTACGCGTCCCTGTGAATGAGCCGTTACTATAGAAACCATAACCTACAGCGAGAACGTCACGAATTTTGTGAGTTTTCGAAGAATGTTGTCAAAAATGCTGTTCATCTTAAACAAATGAGTTTTCAGGTAAGATTTAAATAAAATTATATAAATGTGATTTACGTTTTTTTTCCCCCCTGTGGTTCTTTAATAAATGTGTAGATGTATTTTGTGTATTTTTAAGTACTACGAATTGTATGTACTTTAGTGTTTTTTTTCTCCGTTTTGCCTCCTGTGTTCAGTAATGCTGTGTCTAAAGCAGCTGAGCTTGTGCTAAATCAGCTGATACCGATTTATTTTTATTTTTTTTACTCAGTAAAGAAATAAATTAAAAGATGGCCAGTTGCCCACTTTTAGTCTTAATCTCAGGTCTTACGGGGTTAAAGATGACCCGAGTTCTGAGAAGAAAGAGCGGTAAATTTTCTTCGAGATGATAAACAGTCCCAGTCGCCTCGCTTCCCAGACTTCACTTCAATTGTTCACAGTCTTGATCTGAGCATTTCACGCAGATTAAAACTGAAAAGACCAATCTGTATTTATGAGCAGCCGTTTCCCACCGGCTCCAGCCCTCTGATTGTTGATGAGTCTGAAAGTAAATTCCAAATAGACCTGGATCCAAAAAAAAAAAAAAGAAAGCGCTTTAAACCGATCCAGTTACCTGTGGGAAAGATCGCAGCTTCAGCACAGCTGAGATGAAATGGAGCGTGTGAGGAAACACACTGCGCTCTGTAATCTTAATTCACCAGCCGAGTAGAACTGTAACCAACATCTCCGAACCATTATCCCCTCGGGCGTCCTCTTTTTCTGGAGGTATACTGATATATTCAGTTTTTCCTCCGTGTTTTAGCTACTTATTCACGCAAAAACGCTATTTTCAGTCTCTGAAAGCGAAACTTTTCAAAAAAACATCCTCAGTGGTGGAGACATTTGAAAATGTTTTCGCTGTTTTCATGTGAACGGGAAAAACATACATTTTTGAAAACGCTGACGTCACGGTGTGACCCTGTGCGTGTGTTTTGTGGGTGTTATGAATGTGTTAGGACTTGTTACTTTGTGCTCTGTGATTTTTTTTTTTTTTTTTTTTTTTATCTGATAAGGTGTTTGCAGTTTAATTTCACTTTGCTTTATTATTACTGTCATGGAATGACCACTTAGACGGATGCAACTGCAGTTGAGCGCTTTTAATGAAAGACAGGCAGAACAAGTCCAAAATGTTTGGCTTTGGCGGATACGGGGTCAATAAACGGGCTTAGTTCAGGCGATCAGCAAACAGTGTGAACTGGACATTATCTAAACATGTGAACCAGGAAGCAAGCAAAGTCAAAGAAGCAGAACAGCAAACATAATGATCAGCAGGCTTGCTAAAGTCAGATGCACGGGACAAAATGAGCGTTTACTTCACAAAGTCTTAGTGAGTGAAAGTCTCTTTTTAAAGTGTGTGTGTGTGTGTGTGTGTGTGTGTGTGTGTAATCAAAAGTCCGGTGATTGAGAGTGGGTTAGCGGTAGTGGACTCTGGGGTGTGTAGTCTGGGACGGCCATGTTTGAAGGCTGAGGTGCATTCTGGGAAGTGGAGTTCGTGGACTGTGTTGACCCGACAATTACGCTACAAAGCCCACAGTAGCTCCACCTCTTCGTCAGGCCACATGTACCGTCCACACGAATCCTTGTGTTTATCATTTTTAGCTTTAGATGTTGAAAATTTTCCGCATTTCTCGTCCTCTACGTAGCTCTTAACGTTATTCCTGAAGTATTTGACGTAACAGTTTATAACACACTGACGTCACCTTCTGAGTGAGCGTTTTCAAATCGTTTTCATTTTGAACGGAGATATTTTTGAAAGCAGTGAAATAAAACTTACAATTTTGCAAAAAAAATATTCAAATAAGTCCATTTGATTGCCATGATCAGCCATGTTGCTCGCAGAGCGGTTGGACTGGTGAGCGCCGTCTCCTGACCTCAACGCTTTTCCCTTTTAACTTCTACAATACAGTGTACGTGTATGAGACGGTCCACGATCACAAGGGCAACCGAAAATAAATAAACTAAATTATACAGTAGATCCGTGCACATTTCACTAGGTACAGCTGTTATTTGCCGACAGAGCCACTCTCATCCACTCACGCACAAGGATAAAAAAACTCATGACCGAAGCTATAGTTAGCTATGAATTTCAAATCAGTGGTTTAACTAATAATACGTACGTTTATTATATATGACTGTAATTAAAACAATACAAATATGATCAACACTAGAAGTGATATTTAACGAAGAAAAACGTTTAATTGTAATTCTGATGTGGTGAAGTTTTCTGTAAGGAGAATTGTGTTTATGTAACAGTTATGGAAGGAGTCTCCAGTGTCAGCGCTTTGTAACAGTCAGAGGAAAAGCCGTAACTTTTAAGTCTGACGTAAAGTCATCATCAGGACAGAGGAGTTTATGGAGTTTCTCAGTAACTTGACAAGCTGCTTTTTTTTTGTTTTATTAATTTCAAGAGAGAGGAAGAAAGAGAGGCTGGTGAGGGAACGAGTGTATCGCTGCTATGTGTCGCTCATTAATGAATGAAATGAATTATTGTAATGAATTATTGAGTTGCTGCAGTATAAGAGGAATAACACACTCCAGATTGACGTTACAAAAACACACACCACGTCAGTGTGGATTATTTTCATATAACAGAACAGTGTGGCGAGTTTTATTCCTTACATCATACGCCGTTAATGAATGATCATAATCCCTCCAAAGCCTAAATCATTAAAGGCATTAAATATTCACTCTGGCGTGAGTTGAACAAATGCACGTTTTTTTTTTAAAAATCTTTTTGAAGTCCTCTAACAGTCTCAGCTTGTGAGTGCTCAGATGTGCCACGTGAATGACCTTTTCTCCGGCAGATTTCCCAGCGCTGCCCTGTTTTGGTGCGATTCTTCTTTGTTGGAATAAAGACTTCTTTTGATCAAGGATTTTTTTTTCCTCTTTGAGTGTTAGAGTCAATTTTCTCCTCTTTCTCTCTCTCTCTCTCTCTCTCTCTCTCTCTCACTGCATGGCTTTGCTTTGATACAAAATTGAATTACGGGTTCCACGAGGATCCAGTGACAAATTACACATCCATATTTTTATAAAGATGGCTCAGAAATGGGCAGCTGTGTGTGAGAGACAAAACGGCTCTGCTGAGAACGAATAAAACACTCTGCGTGTCATGCTGTTACAGGAAAATAATCAGCGACGAAGCAGAGTTACTCTTACCATCCTGAAGTTGATTGTTTTCCTTTAGCAGCATGACCTGAAGTGTTTTATTCCTCTTATACTACAGCAACTCGCCAACGATTACAACTCTGTACTAATTAAATAACAACGTATAATACTTTTTATCCTTTTATAGTTACATTTAATGTTGTGGAATGTCCGCAAAACAAGTTAATTCCTGTTCTCACAGAGGCACTGTAGATATCTCTCTCTTTCTTTCTCTGTATCTCTGTTTCTCTTTCTCTCCCTGTCTTTGTCTCTCTCTCTCTCTTGCTCTCTGTCTGTCTGTCTGTCTGTCTCTCTCACTCTCTCTTCCTCTCCCTCTTTCTTTCTCTCTTACTCTCTTCCTCGCGTTCTCTCTCTGTCTGTGTGTCTCTGTCTCTCTCTCTCTGTCTCTCTCTCTCTCTCTCGCTCTCTCTCTCCCTTGCTCTCTCTTTCTCTCTTTCTCTCTTGCTCTCTCTCTCACTCTCTCTGTCTCTGTCTCTCTCTCTCTCTCTCTCTCTCTCTCTCTCTCCTCAGGTTCAGTCAGCAGCTGATTACATTTCCACGCCGTGTTCCAGCAGGTTGTTGGTCCACAACAGCATGCGGAAGGTTCTGCTGAGGCTCATTAAAGCGGAGAACGCTGTCTGTTTCGGTTCCACTGCAGCACGTTATTCAGGCGTCGAGCTGCAGAGAAGAGTCTTCATTAATGTGCTTTATTGTTGTTGTTTAATTATCTGTTGGATCAATCAGCAGAAAGTAAACAGCAAACAGCAGCGGAGAAGGAGAACCTCCTATAGAGAGGTGGAATGACTTTACACACACACACACACACACACACACACTGCGCCATTAACATGAAACCGTAGGGATGGTTTGAGACACAGGCCGTGTGGTTTGGGACACGTCCATAATGGACTGACTGAATTTTTTCTGCTGAAACTTTTGCTGAAAAACGATGGTGCTTATGTGGCCTAGATAGTGTATAGGGTGTGTGGTTTGGGGCACGTCCACAGTGGACTAGTTTTAGTGTTTATTTTGTCCTGCGTGGTTTAGGACATGTCCATCATGGCTGATGACTCTGAGAATGGTGTTTATGTGCCCTATATAGTGAAAAAGGTGTGTGGTTTGGGATATATCCATAGTGGACCAATGAATGTAAGGGATTTACGATGGAATGGTGTTTTTTTTTCGCACTATATAGCAAAAACAGGGTGTGTGGTTTGGGACATGTCCTCAGTGAACAAACAATGGTGAGATTTTTGAAATAGGATCGTGATTAGATGGCCTAGACAGTGTTTAGGGTGTGTGGTTTGGAACACGTCCATTATGGCCTGATGACTGTGGGATATTTGATAAAGGATGATGTTGAAGTGGCCTAGATAGTGTACATGGTATGTAGTTTGAGACATGTCCAGCATGACCTGATGATGGTGTTTATGTGCCCTGTATAGTTTACAGTGTGTGGTTTGGGACACATCCGTGGTGTTTAAGCTGTGGTGGTGTTTATGAGGTCTATATAATGAACAGTGTGTGGTTTGGGACACGTCCATGGTGTTTAAGATGTGGTGGTGTTTTGTGCCCTGTATAGTGAACAGTGTGTGGTTTGGGACACGTCCACAATGAGCTGATTCTGGTGAGACATTTCATATGAGATGGTTTTTTTTATGTGGCCTATATAGTGATTATGGTTTGTGGTTTGGGACACATCCACCATGGACTGAGACAATGCAAATGTTGAGTAATTAGAGATGGGATTGTGTTTATGTGCCCTAGTTAGTGAATATGATTAGTGGTTTGGGATAAGTCCATAATCCAGACTGATTATGGTGGACCTTGGTGATGGTAGTTATGTGACCTATATAGTAAATACGATGTGTGGTTTGGGACACATCCACAGTGTACTGATGACGGTGAGACCTTTGAGATGTGATGTTGTTGATGTGGCCTTCATAGTGAGCATGTGGTTTGGGACAGATCCTGTAAAAGTGCTAGACAGTGTTCAGTGAGTAGGGAGCAATTTCTCACATACTCACCGCATCATACTGTATATAGATCTAAAGAAGTACACACATGGCTTATGTACTTCAGTCATCTGATTGGTTGAAGTGCTTGTTGCCTGGTAACCGCACTCCGTCTTTCAGCAGCTTTGTGTCTGGGATGTAATATCACAAAGACACTCTCGCCGAGGTCTGATAAACATGTAGTCTATTGACAAAGCCAAGAAAAAAAAAAGAAATTCACAAAAGCCTGCTTCTCGGAGCGACTGCATGATGTAAGAGCTGTTTTATGAGCTTGTAAACCCGTCTTGTCAGACGCGGTGATAATCAAGGACTACGTGACTGCACGTGAACGGCACGTTTTTGTCCCAGATGTACGTAATAGAGACCTACAACGGCACTCACTGAAAATAAGTGCGCCCCATAGACTCTTATTGATTTTCTCAGATTTTTAGAGCAATCTTTTTAAAATGTGAGACACATTTTTTTTTCTTTTCTGGCTTCATTTGTTTTCTTTTGCTTTGGTTTTTTTTTTTTGTTTTTTGTTTTTAGGTTTGTTTTTGTTTTGATTTTTTTCCTTACTATAATTCATCTTTCACTTAAAAAAATAAGTTAAAAAAATACAAATAAATAAATAAATAAAAATAAAAAAAAAACATAAATTTTTTTTATTATTCATTCATTAAAAAATAACCAACTAATATATATATATATTTTTTTTTTTTTTTTGTTTTGTTTTGTTTTTCCAGTCACGCTAAACCAGCGTTTTTATACCAAAACTGTTTTTTTTAATCTGCTTTCTAAAAGTGGATAATTACAAAAAAAGCTTTTTGAAAAATGTGCGATTGTCAATGTTAATGTTTTCAGAAAAAAAAGAGACTCGACTAGCCTAGCAACCTGAATCAGTTTGCCTTTAGCTAAAATGTTCTCCATTTATTATTATAGATTAGTACTAACAGTCAACGAGTGCTATTTGGCTGAAATAACACTTTCAACTGGTGTAACTCTAGAAGATCCTTATATCTTGGCACCCTCGGCTAAATGATGCTAAGTGGTGACCTACCCTGCGATGACCGGTCGTATATATACATCTCAGAGAAACGCCGAGCATTAATACTGGAGAGTCTGTTGATGCTTTCAACTTTGTTGTTTGTGGGCAACATCAAAGCTAGCTAGCTAACCGTGTCCTTTATAGGCAACTCTTAAGAATGAATGTGACCTAGATATCTAGTGTTAGCTAGCTAGTTTCTTGACATAGATTTTAGGCGAGCTGTGTAGATTTGTTAAAGCAATACACATATATTTTGGCTAACTAGCAAGCTAAGCCTTTTAAATTTTTAGTTAGCAAGCCAACTTCACTGATATGATAGTTACGTAGCTGAGATGAAAAAAAAACACAGCAAAGACGGAGCTCCTCGGATCAGTTATCCTTCCTAACCGCCTGTAGCCAAAGCCGTCTCCTGTTGGCTTGTCTGATTCTGTAGTATGTTGTAAAAAACAGATGAACACTTTTCTGATTTTGACCTCCAATGCGACATTTTAGAAAACAAATTCTGTCTTGCTGTTAAAAATCCCTCTTGTCCCCAGGAGGTGCGGCTGATGTCACAGTGATGCATCTCACGAGCTCTTAGCATTGATTCTACTCATCTCCGGAACCGTAGCATTGGGGTGGAGTTAGTGGAGAGCGCTGTCTAACACGTCGCTCCAAAATCTCTCATAGGTCTTTAATGGCGTCTTTAATGAGACTTCGTAAAGACATTTGCAGTATTATCATATGGCCTAGCTTTTAGCCTGCTATGCACATCATATTTGTTTATATCACCTGCTAGTTTATTGGCTTCCCTAAGGAGAGATCTCAGAAGTGACGGCTGAACGTTACTATGGTTTGCTGACTCATATAAAATAGCTGGTGCTAATAAAGGCTACATTGCAAGCTAGCTACGTACAGAACTTCTGGAGTACACAAATGTGACAGGTACAATTCAAGCAGTTCAGTAGCATGTTCATCAGATTTTATGGAAGAGTAATGACACATAATCATACTTTCTGGTGTCACCTAGAAGAGCATGGGTTCCTTTTTGGGTCTCGTTCCTCTCAAGGCTTTTCCCTCATGTCATCTCAGGGGGTTTTTCCTTGCCACTGTTGGACAATTTTGCTCTACTGGACACTCAACTATGGATGGGTGTGCCATTGTCAGGATTAGAACCTATTTATGGCTTTATCTCAAAAGTGCACAAATACTGCTTACCTAAGGACATGCCCTCTGATTCCAACTCAATTATAGTTCATATTCTGGTTCCAGAGACCTCCAGTGGTCCTTTTCCTCTGATGGATGGGATAGAGTGGGGGGCAAATACATTGTAGAGAGCAACAGATGACCTACAAAGTGGCCTGTGTCAAAGATGGACTTGATAAACTAGCAGCTTGTTGCAGTTGTACAAAGTTTAGCAGTAATTTCAGGAGTTAAACTAGACTAACTCGGTATTGCATCAGTTCAGCCTGATGGTCACCGTGGAAAAAATCTCGAGCTTTTACAGAGCATGATGCAAAAATGGAGCAGAAGTGAGTGCTGGAGCAGTGCGGACTCCTTCCAGCCATCACAGCCTGACACTGCATGGCATGTTAGTGAAAAAATAAATAATATATATCTACAAACGTTGCTTTTTTGTATTTTTGTTGTAAATTGCACTCACTGCTTGCACTCTGGCTAAAGGGGAAAAATGCAGTAAAGATTTATTAAAGTGTGTGAGGTTGAAAAATAATACTATTCTAATCCTATGAGAATGAGAAACTTTTTTTTTAAGTACATTCTTTAAATTGAAAAGAAAACCAATTTTCTGCCAGTTCTGCTCAAATCAATCAGAACTGTGATGTGATGAGATGTGTGAGATGTGATGTGTGAGATGTGATGACATGAGAGGGATGAGATGTGATGTGATGAGATATGTGGGATGAGATGTGTGGGGTGAGATGAGATGCGATGACGTGATGTGATGTGTGTGGTGAGGTGTGATGAGATTTGATGTGTGAGGTGTAATGAGATGTGATGTGATTGTGTGTGAGATGAGATGTGATGTGTGAGATGAATCGTGATGTGTGAGATGAGATGTGATGAGATGTGATGTGTGAGATGTGATGTGTGTGTGATGTGTGAGATTTGATGTGGTGTGTGAGATGAATTGTGATGTGTGAGATGTGTGAGATGTGATGTGTGTCATGTGTGTGAGATGTGATGTGTGTGATATGAGAGATTAGATGTGATGAGATGTGGTGTGTGAGATTTGATGTGGTGTGTGAGATGTGTGTGACATGTGATGTGTGTAAGATGTGATGTGTGTGACGTGTGATGTGTGTGATATGAGAGATGTGATGTGTGTGATGTGTGT
This sequence comes from Pangasius sanitwongsei, assembly GCA_037576675.1. Lineage (NCBI taxonomy): Eukaryota > Metazoa > Chordata > Actinopteri > Siluriformes > Pangasiidae > Pangasius > Pangasius sanitwongsei. The sequence goes on along the minus strand of CM075009.1, from coordinate 1,383,998 downwards.
GACGTGTGATGTGTGTGAT
>CM075009.1:1367549-1378136 GCA_037576675.1 Pangasius sanitwongsei | reverse complement strand
GATGCAGAAGATAGGGATAGGTGGAGAGTGATGATTCGCTGTGGAGACCCCTGAAGGGAAAAGCCGGAAGAAGAAGAGTTTTATACCACATCACTGTTGAATTCGGGACAGACTCCTTCCTCGGTTCATCTGATGCTAAAGACAGTCAAATGATCTCTAACGCTGCTGAACTACAGCACACTTCTAAAAAGAAACGTACATACGTACATGTAATTCCTTCCCAAATATCTGTCCTTTATTAAAGCATTTCCAGTTTTGCAGCACATCAGTCGTTACTTATCACTCTGAAGCAGGAGAAAACCGGACTGGCTGAAATTTCTGGATATGGCACACATTCAGATTGAAGCACACCGTTCACAATGCAGCCCAGAAATCTAGCTGTCTATTTAAAGAGCCATTCTAGTGACATGTATTCCCACTCAAATGCGCAATTAAGAATAAAATAAATAAATAGAATAGAATAAATCATCATTTAATCATCTGTAAATAGAGATGAATAGCATATAGAGATGAATCTACAGAAGTATATACAGAGTGTTTCCCATCTGAACCTGCAGAGGAGTACTATTTTTTGTTCTGTTTTTTTTTTAAATAGCGCATTTCAGTGTGTCATTGGATGCTGCCGTCAAAAGACAAAAAATAAATTAGAATCAAGAATATTTTACAAGAGAAGCCAACTTGAGTAAGAAGATATTTTATTTAATATCCACGATTTCATGATTGACGGGTTCATCAGGGGGCGGGGCACTGGCGACGGGAGACACGTGGAAACGTACCGTCGTGTTTTAGAAACTGATCATCAAAATAATATAACTAGAATGACTCTGCTTTTACTTTTAACAATTAAGTACAAAAAAAAACAAAGACATTTATACTTTAACTCAAGTAGAAAGATAAATAGACTTTTACTCCAGTTGCATGTTATCAAAGATATCTCTACTTTCAAGTACAGGATTTTTTTTTTTATTTTGTCCACCAAAAGAAGGAACTAAAAAAGGCTCTATCTTTGAAAAGAACAAGATGTGCCTCAAAAGATTCATGAAAAAAGAACTTAATTACCAGAGGAAACACTCCATGACATCTTGTACGCCAGGGTTTATTACATCGGCAAAGACAGAACTTTCCAATGCCAAAGCTCTAACGCTGGTCTAACGCCGGTCACGTAGTAGCAAATTTCAAACTTTTTAAACAACGTGAATATATTAGAAGCCTTGGAAAAAGACTTGAAGACAAACCTTTCGGAATCGGTGAATATTGTCATAATGAGAATATAATCAGTACCAACATACAGAGCAAATGAGGCTACACTAAACACTTTGAGACATGCTGTTTCAGGAAAATAATCAACTCCAGAGTGGTAACGGTGGCTCCGTTTCATCACACCATCCTGTCGCTGATTATCAGAGTGTTTTATTCCGTGCGTACCTAATTACATCTACAGTATCTCTTTACTCTATTCCCATTACACACAGGAGTTAGACATTCTGAGTATTTATTTTTTATTATTAAAAGACTGTGTGTTTGGGGTAAATCCAGGTTCTGTTGAGACTTTAAACTTAACCTCGTTCAGCCTTCTTCGTCCTTTTTGCTACATTCCCTCAGCAGAGCAGACTGTGAGACGGGTTTCTCTAAAATCATCGCTCGAGGAAAGAGCGATCCACGGGAACATGCAATTAGGACACGAGTCGTCGTCTCGCTCTGTGTTTTGTCCAGGAGAATGAGAGATCACTTTCCCAAGGAACAAACGCAGGGCCTAATAACGGCTGATCTCTTCGCTCTGCCGCTGATGAGACGCCGTCGAGGGGATTTTCAGAGACGAGAGGCTGCGAATTCGGCTCTGTAATTATAGCAGCTCGCTCCGAGTGTCACCTCTTCAATCACGCTCCATTATCCCGCGTTCCCACAGGTCCGAATGTTCGCTTCACAGGGGTGTTTCCCAAAACTGCGCTCCCGTATTACATCCCATTGTGGTGGTGCAGGTACGAGTGATTCACTGCTGTGCTGCTCCTCCACCGGTTCCTTTTATCCTCCAGTGATTAAGATTTTATATTATTGTGGAAGAAAATGAGGAAGACTGAGGCCTTTTTAACTGACAAGATCTGAAGAGCTCAAAGCTTGAATTTTTTGGTTTTGGACTAGAAGGAGAAGAAAAAGAAATGGCACTGATACGATACCCAGGATCAGTATCACACTGATACCAGAAAAAAAAAGTTGAACTGGATATCAGAGGGGAAAAAAAAGAATAAATTTTATCCTATTCTTAAACAAATAAAAAATATTGGAATTGGATTAGGAAAAGATTGTAGGTGATTTTTGTGTGAAAGCTGTGGTTCTGTCTAAGTCATGTTTAAATATTTAAAATATTAATTTTTCTTTTTCCTGTATTTTTTAAACCACTAAGGGTGCTACCAAATGGCAGACCCCCCCCCCCCCCCCCAACACACACACACACACACACACACACACACGCCTCGTCCCCTCCAAACACCTTTTCCTTTGTTCCTTTGATTTGTGTTTTTTCATTTTTTTAGATTTAACCCTTTTAAGTTTAGAGTGTAATCATTGTATCTTTTTATAAATATTATTTACATCAGTATTTCTTTGGAGAAAGATTTAGTTTTAAAGACAGACATGTTGATGTTTTTTATAGTCTACAATCTTTCTTTTTTTAAGAATAAACATGCCATTCTTGTGCTGTATACAGATACACAGTACATTTAATAGTCTTTTATACTTCAAGGGAAAAAAAATTGCATAAGCCATCAAACACTTTTAACTGTTTCTTAAGTAAGAATAGAACACTGTTATAACGTGCTGTTGTAGGAAAATAATCAACAACAGGATGGCGTGATGAGGCGGAGTTGCTGTTGCCACCACGGAGTTGATTATTTTCCTCTCACAGCACACCCCGAAGTGTTTTATTCCTCTTACACCACAGCAAGATGTCGGAAAGTTGATGTTCAGGTTTACCTCTGACTGTTGCACAGCGCTGACACTGGAGACTCCTTCCCTTTACGTTAAAAGGACGTGTCCTTACACAGTCCTTGCGAACGAGTTGTTACTATAGAAACGATAACGGATTAGAAAGAGCTGAGGTTATGTTAACACTTTCTGACCAATCAGAGTGGAGAACGCTGTAACGCAAGCCGACTTCCTGTCAGGAGTTGAATACTGTACGTGTGACAGAAAGACGTGACGTTAAGTATCTTGTCAGCGTGTCCGTGTGCTCCGGCTGAGACACTAATCACGAGCGACCCACAGGGGGCCGGATTTGGGAATCGGTGATGGCTGGATGATTGGATGAGCGGATTGATGACGGGAACTGAGTCGGAGAAGCGCTGGTCCCTGGGGATGAGTCTCAATAAGCAGCCTCTCAAAACAATAAACTCCCCACTGTCACAGAAACCGTCCTCTAAGTGTATTTCATTTCTTTTTTATTTGTCCTCTGTCAAGTAAGTTTGTAGCTCCACACGGCTTAGAGTCACAAGAAGATTGCCTGTTTCCCAACATAATTGTCTCATAGTGCTTTTGTGTGTGTGTGTGTGTGTGTGTGTGTTAGTTAGAGAAGGACCCGAGGGGAAATAATACTCAGAAAGTGAGACCACTGACTGACAGGCAGTATGAGAAATAAACATCGCATTATCATAAAATCAAACTGCTTTTTTTTTTTTTCTTAAAAAATAAATTCATGACTGTTTGCCTGCAGATGTGTTTTTTTTTTTTTTTTTTTTTTTTTTTTAAGCTGAAAAAAATTCCTTTAAACAGAGCAGGTTATGGATAATCAGGTTTCTAGCTCGAATAATATCACGGTATACTGTGTGTGTGTGTGTGTGTGTGTGTACAGTATATTTCTTTTACATTGTCCTGTATATTGATAAGTGGTATAAATGTTATTTAATATTTTACACTAATTATTGTTTATATTTTAAATATATTTCTTAATATATTTATAATGTTTGGATTATTAATGTAATTCACATGAAAAATTTTGTATATTATGTTTTGTTTTGTTTTTGTTTTTTTCGCATAGATGCAAAAGTTTGCACACCCTTACTATTTACTTTTTGTTTTTTGTTTTGTTTTTTTTTTATATATGTGTAAAAGTTTGCTCACCCTTACTATCTGCTTTTTTGAATTTTAGTGGGTTTTATTCTCAGTAGGTGCAAAAGTTTGCACACCATTTACTATTTGTGCTTTTGTATTCTGGATTTTTAGCTAATTATTTATTTATTTGTTTGTTTGTTTGTTCGTTACACACTTTTGCTATCTGTTGTTTTGTATTTCAGTTTTTTTTTTTTTAGCTTTTTTCAATAGTTTGCAAAAGCTTGCACACCCTTACTATTAACTTTTTGTTTTTTGTTTTTTGTTTTTTTATATATGTGTAAAAGTTTGCTCACCGTTATTATCTGCTGTTTTGTCTTTTCTCTTTTTGTGTCTGCGTTTCCTCCTGAATCATGTTTTTCTCTTCTTAATTTCCTTCTCTAGCTCTGTGTGAAAGCTCAATGTTTTCTGCTTGACGTCATGTAAAAGCTATTTTTTATCCTGATTCCCAATCTCTCTTCTCTTTTGAACCTTTTTCTTGCCTCAAATAAGACTTAATAAAAGTGATCATGTGTTCAAGTGGTTTAAGTCATTAGAACACTGATATTTAGCTGTAGCTGTGCTAGAAATGATATAGATATGATATAGATATTAAAATATATGATATGATAAAAGATTAAAAGATTAAAAGATATGATATATAATTAAAATGGGGCATTTCTCAGATTTGACTGATTAAACCTGGGTATCAAAAATGGACAAAAATTTGACGGACCTCCTGAGGATTACAGCCTGTTGAGTAAATACAGTGAAACTAATAGGAAATATAACTATATATAGTGACAGGAGTGAGGAATTTATGTCAATGTCAACCAGAGGCTCCTTGGTGTTTAAAATGTTTTAGATTTTAAAGTGATGTATGATTAGGTTTTTTTTTTTTGTCTTTTAAAAAAGGACAAAAGGTCAGATTTTTTTTTTTTACTGCTATTTCATTTACTAATTCATTTTCAAGTCACACAAAGTAATTCCACAAACTGCATGTGGCCCGATATTAAGGTGTCCTTGAGTCTCTCTAATGTATTTCCGCTCACTTTCCTCTCCTCATTACGGCTGGAATAAGAGCTCATGAACTTTAACGCCTTCTCAAGAGTCAGCGTGGAGTCTGAGGAGTGCGCGCTACGCATTCGGTTAGCGTAATGTTCTTGTAAAAGCCAGTTGTGGAACAGCAGCATCGAGTGAACATGGCTTAATCTCCTCCGATCCCTGCTTGTCTTCTCCGCCTTTGACCGGACCTGTCGAAGCTAAATAAAAGCCGTGTTTGCTCACTTTTTCTCAGAGGCTAAACCTCAATCTGAGGTCAGTGTGGTGTTTTTTTTTTTTTGTAAAGAACAACACGGATCAGGTGTTAAGAGTTGGTTCTCGTCTGGCTGCTTGGCGGAGAAGAGAGCTGAGCTCGGCTGGCTGGAGCTGATACCGAGAGTCACTGAGCCGGGAGAAACACAGTTAGGAGTTTAACGCAGTGAGGGCGGCTCTGACGGAAAACACGAGCACTTCAGCAGCTTCATGGTGCTGGATAATCTTTAGTGAGGTTTGGAGAAACTTATCCAGCTGCCATGGAACAATTAAATATAAATCTGTTGTTCATTATTTATGTGCGCTTAAGTCAATAGTTTGGATAGTTATACTTATTAAATCAGCATTTCTAATAGACCGGTAACTCGATTTATAAAATACACTTCGACACAACCTTTTAAGAAACTAAAAATTCTAATAATGTACAATATTAAGTTAAAAAAAATAGACAATAAAGGTTTTAGTCAAGCACAGTTGTTAGTGTCGTGATTATCAATTTCTCAATCTGAAATAAATGGCAGAAACGGATAGGAAAGAAATAAAACTGTGTGTGTGTGTGTGTGTGTGTGTGTGTGTGTGTGTGTGTGTGTCTGTGTGTGTGGTGCTGTTATAGGAAAATATTGTGTGGTGAAGCGGAGTTACCTCACAGTTGATTATTTTCCACTAACAGCACATTCTGAAGTGTTTTATTCCTTTTATCCCACAGCAATTTGGCAAAGATTACTTTTTTACTTATTTTTTATCTGTTTTTAGTTACATTTAATATTGTGGAACATCCATGTTATCACTTATGTTATAGCAGCTGTGAGCAGTTCTTCTCTTTGTCACTCTTGACGCCCTCTAGTGTCCTACAGCGTGTTTTGTTTTGCAGTTCTTCAAAAAAATAGCATCAGGTTCAGCAGAGAAACCTAAAAAGTTCCTAAAAACGTAAAGACACCCTATTGCTGATTTATCGCTGTGATTCCCATGACTATAAAAAATCCTTGACTTATTGAATTTTATTGACTCCTCACTGTTGTTGTGATCATTTTAAAGGAGCCGTTTGTCATTTCTAGCTCTCTGCTGCGGGCAAAGTGAATTGCAGATAAAAATAAAATGAAAATATTGAGAACTCTTTAAGCAAAAGGGGTGGAGTTGGGCAGCGCTGTTGCAGCTGGAGGCGGAGCTGCTTTCAGAATGTAAATGAGGAAAGTTTATTGGAAATGTTTTCAGCTTCTTGCGAAGTCATAATCAAAGCTACCAGCTACAGTGCTGCCGTGACTTTAACCATTTTTAAGCGTAATGATTAAAGATTCAATGATTAAATAATTTTCAGAGAGGACTGATTTATGAGGTGTGTAAATCGAGCTCCAAGTAATCTTAGGAAGAAAAGCAGTCAGAAATGAGGTGCAGAGCGTTAAATAAAGGCTCATAAACATTTAGATTTTTAACTGATAACTGAAGGGTCTCATTTCTAAGCCGTTCACTTCTCCACTGCAACCCCATTTCTTCATTCCTGATCTTTTAGGTGCAATGTTCTCAGCCTCCTGCTGCTCTTTGAGCCGGTTCGGGTTTATGTTGTGTGTTTCTTCACGGTCGAACTCCTCCCTCCTCCCTCCTCCCTCCTCTCTGCTCAGCGTCTCTTTGATGCACCAGATGAGCAGCAGGATTCGGAGTGAACGTCTCTTTGTGAAACGATTTGAGACACAGCCGCACCTGGAGCCTCACACCGCCGATCCGAGGTGTTCACCGTCAGCTGCTCACGTCCACGAGTTATCACTGGGAAGAGTTACTGCTAATAAGTGTGTGTGTGTGTGTGTGTGTGTGTGGTGTGACAGACATAGTCTTTGTGTACATTTGGACCATGCATTGCTTGTTGCACCACTATTATATTTTAACCAGAGGGCATATGAAGAGAACATTAACATATAGTTTTTACCACACACACACACACACACGCTGCAAAACGCAACACTGCCCCCATCAGGAGGTCGATGCTTTGAATAAATTTTTGTATTTTCTGCTGTTTTAGAAGCAATGGATTTCAAGCTAAATAAACACTTTACATATATATATTTTTAAATTAACACGCTGCTGTGTCTTTGTCTATCAACAAATTGCATAATTAGCTAAGTGTAATAACTTTATCAGCGTACAGTTTGATACCTAATCAGCTAAATTGTTCTTTGTGGCTATAAAAAAAATCTTCATGTAGACTCTAAAATTACTAAAAATGGGCAAATTCTTTGTGTGTGTTTTTTTAAATTAAAGGAAAGTCATGAGAGTCCAAGCACAAATCAGCTCTTGCCACCAAGAGCATGAAAAAGTGAAGAGTCTTTAATGACCTCAAGAGAGTATGATGCTAACTTTATTTATTTATTTTAAATAAAATGAATAAAAAAATGAGTTAAATATTTTTTGGTCGGATTTGGAAACTAGAACTAAAAGTAACCTTCCTATAACAGAATCAGCAGTTGCTTAATTATTTATTTATCATTAAAGATTGACGTGTTGTACTTTTTACCTGTTTATAGTTACATTCTCTCTCTTGAAGTTAATAAGACACAAAAATTGCAGCTTGTGTTACTGAGAAACCGCAAAGAAGCGTAACTTCCTCTGTCCTGAAGATGTCTTCATGTTAAACTTAAAGTTACAGCTTTACCTCTGACACTGAAGACTCCTTCCATAAATGTTAAATAAACATCATTGTTAAATAAAAACATGTTTTTTAATGTTTTTATTACAAACATTGCACTGTGGTGTAATAAGGAGTGTTTCATTATAACAACATGATATTATGTGTTTTGGTCCGAAAAACCTTTCAGATGTCACTGTGGCTATATTCTGTTTTTTTTTTTTTAAAAAAAATCACATTTGGTCAAAAATGGGGTTTTGTGCTTTTAATATACTTCGTCATTTCAGCTTTACGAAAATATTTTTCACCAAAACGAGGTAGAATACTTTGCTAGCTAAGTGTGAAAGTTACACACCGTAGTTAAATGGACATAATCCTCATAATCAGTTCTGTTTATAATCAGATAGCAGGTGTCTAAATGTCCGCCGTGTTCCTGCGCCGTCGCGTCATCATCAAAACAGAGAAGAGCGCTTACACAGTAGTGCATGTAATTGCTATTTTCTTTCCGAATCTTAAACCATCTTGCTGGGAACTCCATCCATATTATTCCACGTTATCATCTGCTTTCACACTCCTCTCTGAGTTCCTCTCTCTCCTCTTCCTTTCTTCCTGAATGAGAAGTTTCAGCTCATCATGTTCAAACATCTCTGGTTCTCAGGGTTCCTTTGTGTTATAAAGAAACTCTGCTGTGGGAGAAGGAGAGACTCAACCTCCTGCTAGGTTTTACTCTATGGACTTCATTATCTCCATCTTACACTCGCTCTTTCGCACTCTCTCACACACACACACACACACACACACACACACACACACACACAGTAGAACCAAAAAAACAGACAGCATGTCATAAAAATCCATAAAACCCGCCATTATTTGTGTAGAAAGAAAACCATTGTGCAGTAATCTGACAGATAAATGGCAGGACTGACAGCTGATCATGTATCCTGCACTGAAATGAGGAATGTACAGTATATGACGGAGCTCAAGAAACTTTAAAGAACCCTCGAAGAACCTTTTTTTCCACTCACCAAGTACCAAGGCAGTTTAAACTCCTGAAAGGTTTTAGGTATTAAGATTAAAAATAATTAGCAATAGTTTGGACTGCTCGCTTAACCAGTTAATGCATACACTCTTAGGGAGAAAAAGGGTTCTTCAAGGGTTCTTTAAGGGTTCATTGGAAAATTAAGTGTGTTTAACTTCTGAATAAGGTTTCCCCAGAGGAACAAGTGAAGAACCCTTAGTTATACAAGTACCAATAGAGCTAAATGTTAGACTCCTAAAGAAAAAAAGAAATTTAGGGATTGTACTGCACACTTACCCATTTCTTTAAGTTCTTTATCGATTCTTAGCTTCCAAATAAAGGTTCTACATGGAACCCTTTGTGATAGAAGAACACTCTGTTGTAGGGTTCTCCACAGAACTTTTAAGAGACACAACAGTCAAGAGTTTCCCAAATTTAGGTCCTTGATTTAGTATCTAGTGGCCATTTTTAAATAAAACCATTTACACCATAGGGCTGTGGATTCTGGGTTCCGATTGGTCAGAAGGAGTTGATTAATTTTCTATAACTGCAATTTTTATGTTTTATTAACTTCAGGAAAGAGAAAAAATATATAGGCAGATTGGGCAACGGCCGCTTATAGCTGCTATAACGTCAGTGAGCACAGGAAGTTGTTTCACGTATACAGTAAATGTAACTACATATGGACTTTTATGATTATTTTATGATAAGACTTTTTGTTAATGGTGTCACATGGTGTATATTTAGAGCTGTATTACTCCAGACTCCAGACAGACTCCAAGGAGGAGTTTAAATGTGTGAAGCACGCTCTCGAGAAACTCAGACGTGGAGAACAGTACACGTAGATCCCTTTGTATTGCAGCAAGTCAATTTAGAAAGCTCGTTCTGACCTCGCCTCACAAAGCTGTAAGTTATGTGCAATTCTTCTGCCTCTAAATTTAAAATTAGAGAATAAATCCTCACCATTTGCAGGCTCCACGCTGTTCCTAAACTCCACCCAAATCTCCCGCATGATTAAACGTGAGTCTGCTGCTCCAAACGCACGCTGCGTTTTGATTTATTTTTCTTTAGGAGGCGAAATGCCAGCACCTCGCCGCTCATCCCTCACACGGAGCCGGATTTGCATAAGTGCATAATGTATGCAAGGTGCACGTCGAGGAGAAGCTCTTAAGAGAGAAGCCTTATTTGCTTTTTTATACATAAGCACCCGGTGAGGGGAAAAACAATCGTGACTAAAAATGATGGAAATGGAAATGGAAATCATGACACATACACAGAATATAAAACAGATCAAACAGAATTCACTAATGAGGGCCGTTCTTCATTTAGTAGAAGTCCAAAATGCTGAGTTCTTACTGGCTAAGTGCAGTTACCACCCCAACGTTGATTATTTTCCTATAACAGCATGTCCCTATATGTTTTATTATTCTTATACCACAGTATATGACAGTACTGTGCAAAAGTCTTGGCGCCATATTTTCTTTTTAGTACAAACTTTGTTATAGATGTTTATTTTCTGACTTCTACATTATTGATTCAGTACAAAAACATTTTAGAT
>CM075009.1:1277477-1328097 GCA_037576675.1 Pangasius sanitwongsei | reverse complement strand
GTGTGAGACAGGTGATGTGCACCAGGTGAAGTGCACTAGCTGGTGTGAGACAGGTGATGTGCACCAGGTGAAGTGCAGTAGCAGGTGTGAGACAGGTGATGTGCACTAGTTGGTGTAAGACAGCTGAAGTGCACTAGTTGGTGTAAGACAGGTAATGTGAGCTAGGTGAAGTGCACTAGTTGGTGTGAGACAGGTGATGTGCACCAGGTGAAGTGCACTAGCTGGTGTGAGACAGGTGATGTGCGCCAGGTGAAGTGCCTCAAGTGGCATATAGTGTATAAGGTGATGTGCCAATGAAAGTGCACCAGGTGATATGAGACAAGTGAAGTGCGACTGGTGGTTGAATTGTGCCAGGTGAGGTGAGACAGGTAACGTGTGCCAGGTGATGTGCACTAAATGAAGTGTGCTAAATGAAGTGCCCTGACTGGTCTGTACGGTCCTCGCTTCTCCTGTTACACGGTCAGCAGGATTGTCAGGTTACACAGTGTGCTGCGCTGTAAATATTTTTCTTCTTCCGCTGATTATCTCACTTTTGTCGTCCCTCCGCAGGAGTTTAAACACCTTTGTACGAGTCACGTCTCACCTGAGCGGCGTTTCAGTGAGCCGGGAGCTGGGATGGCGTTACTGACCCTGCACAGATCTCCGTCTGTCTCCACCGCGCCAGTGAGTTTTCCAACAACGCCGTTACACAACGTCTGAACGAGCTGTTTTTATTTTATTTAATAAAGACGTCATCATTATTTCCTCATTCAGTTCTATACAGTGTGTCACAATAACACACAGCTCAGAGACGAGCGTCCTGCACATACAAAAGTTTGCACACCCTTAGGACAAATAGCACAAAACCTGCTTGTTGTATATGCTAAATGTTTCATTTTTATCTTCTTGGAATTCTGTTTATTTTTGGAAAATTATAAACTAGAGGTATATATTTAAATTTTTTGCCATTCATGTCCAATGGGGGATACAAACTTTTGCACTGTAATTCCATGTTTTCTGATTAGGATAATGTTGGAGTGGAAGCTAACCTAAGGAGCAAAATCTAATCTGGCAAGAGAAGGAGAGTGAACATTAACTAGCGAGAGAAGATTAACCTAATGAGTAAAAGCTAAAGTATTATGAGTTATTATAGCTTAGCTATTAGTGAGGGAAAGACCGCTAACCTATCAAGAGAAATCAAACCTAGCAAACGAAAGCTAACCTAGGAAACAAAAGGTAACCTAGCAAAAAAAATCTAACCTTGCAAGAAAAATTTAACCTAGCAAGTGAAAGCTACCCAGTTAGCTAAATCTAATCTAGCGAGTGAAATCTAATCTAGCGAGTGAAAGATGCTCTAGTTTGCGAAGCTAACCTAGCAAAGGAAATCTAACCTAGTGAGCATAGCTACTGTGTAACTGTATAATTGGATCCTGATTTTTATTTGCTTGAGTGGCAGCAGAGGCGGAGTTTCAGACAGAGTGCTGTCAATCTAGAATGTAATTAGAATATTAGGCCACGCCCACTAGGACAGTCTCAGGTCGGTGTGATCAGCGAGATCAGCTGCTGTTTTGGTGTTTTATAACATGTCTGTCTTTTTTTTTTTCATTCAGACTTTGCTGGATGTTTACTAGACACTTCAGATTGATTTTATAGAAAGATTTTCTATATTTTAGACGATATTGTTTGAGATTTATGACCGGACATGTGTCATCGTCTGCATAAAATTTCCATTGCATCAGTTTTGCATGAGGACTTTTTTTTTTCACCAGTGTTTTTATAACTGATAAAATAAAAACAGCTCTGTTGTGGACGTCAGATGACGGTGGACACGATGTTGTTGCCGTGTCGCTGTTTTACTACATACATGAGGAAATCAGCAGCATTTTAATACACAACGTACTGCATGAATTAGTGACACACATTTGTCTGAATATTTGCATTTCATCCCTTCATCTTTTCCTGTCTTTTCTTCAGGCTTTCAGTCTTTCTTTGCTTCATGTTCACGCTTTCTGGTTCTTTCTTTCTTTCTTTCAGCTCGTATGTGGCACTTCTCTTTGGTATGTACTCATTTCGTGTTGAGAAATTCACCTTCTTTCAACACATGTTGTAATCATGTTTGTTTTTTTCCTGTTTCTCTGTACCAGAGTTTGTGTAACGTTTGTAAGGCAAATCCATTGAGCCGTAGAAATTGACACACACGCTACGAAGACGATGAAACCATACCGAATTAGCTTTACAGGATTTATTGTGTGTTACAGCACGAGGGCTCGGCATGTCTTTACTCGTCCTCTCTCGTCTTTTTTCTTTCACCGCTCCTCAGTCTGGACATGTCAGGAGCATAACAGGGCATGTGTCTGTCTCTGCTTTCTTCTCCGTCTCCATCTCTCCGTGCTTTCCACTATCTCCTTTCACACAAGCTTCCTTGGTGACACATCATGACGTCTGTAACCACACTAGTGGTTTCCTTTTTTTTTTTCTTGTTTTTCCTTTTGTGGGTCTTTATTTCTCTCCCTCTGTCTGCAAACTTGTCGTATTAATGAAGAAAAATTTCACTCTGAAACACATTAAATATGTTCATATTAAATACAGCGTGTCCCAAAAGCCTCCATACGTAGTAGAAACTAACTTTTTTTTTTTTTTTTTTTTTTTAGCAAAATGTCTTCCGTAATTTTTCATACATAGTTTATATTATATATATATAATTTTTTTCAGACAGCCTTTAAGAATGCCTTTGACAAAAGAAGAACGTATTGAAATCATTGGGAACCCGTTATTACACGAGTTGACGATGAGTGGGAGAGGCGTGACATGGCAATCATGTAGAGGATGTTTTGTAAATAAAGTTAAATTTTTGCTAAAAAGCGTTAATTTCTTCTGTGTATGGAGACTTTTGGGACACCCTGTATTTGTGACACGCTTAGCAGTCTGTTGCTAATTTGTTGGTTTATGCTGACACATAACCCTACATTCACACCTGCAAGTGACAAAGTGACAAGCGAGTGTTTGTTTTCTGTGTATTCATGCAACAAAGAGACAAAGATTTTCTCAGCTCTGTGCAAATTAGGCATGATGCTGTAAAGCGTCAAATCCAAACGATTGGCTTGAGTGCTTCGTCGGATGATAGAAAGCTAACCTAGCGATTAACTGATAGCCTAGCATGCGAAAGCTAACCTAGTGATAGACAGGTCTGTTAACTTACTGAGCGAAAGCAAGTCCTGTCAGCAAACGCTGAAATTCTAGTGATTTTCTAAATTCTATGCAAATTATGTACGACACGATAAAACAACAAATCAAAACGACTGGCTTGAATGATTCCTCGGACCGATCCTACGGCGTGTGTGTGGTCCGACGTTTCTTCAGTTCCCTGCTCACGATTTTAGTTCCTACCTGCAATTAGTTCCCGCAGAAATGGAAGACAAATCATGGTTTCCTCTTCTCCTGTCATATACGATATCTCATTAAATGTGTGTAGAGATGTTACGAGGAAAAATAAAGCGTGGAAGGAAGTAGCAGTGATCGTTGCTCTCTCTGGTGAGTGCATGTATGTGATTTGTATTTAACTAGTTAGCTTTAGAAGCTATATATAGCTACTGCAGTTTCTCTTCAGAACTTAAAAAAAAAAAAAAGCTGGACAAACCACGCCCACAACAGAAAACAACAGACAAACTACACGACTAAGAGACACAAGGGACTTGACACGAGCTAATGTGAGCGTAACATCACCACTCTGATGTTACAGGAAATATTTCTAGCGCAGTAACAACAGCAAAAATTATTCAACGATCTCAGACTGTCAGGTTTTACTCCAAGTTTCTAAAAACAAAGCGTGCAAGAGCTTGACTAAAGTCCCAGAATGCATTGCAGCTATACGGGTTATGGCAGAGACTCGGCTCGGTTAGTGAGGGATCTTTAGAAGCTGATCTGTTTGAGCAGAATGTACAGATGAGGAGGTGAGAAAGCTGTACAGACTAAAGCACTAAAGTGCCGCTGCATCACTCACTTTATGCACAGATGAAGCCTAAATCTCACTGCACTACGATCAGCAGGGAGCTGAACAGCACTGTGAAATTATAAGTTTAAAAAAAGCCTCTGAATGTCATTATAAAATAAGATGAAAGTCACGTGTTAATTATAAATATCAATGTGCGGTTCGTTCCTGGTAGATTTTTCTTTTTTATGTTCTGTACCAAGCTTTAATAGCTCACATCCAGCTGCACATTTCTTCTCATTCACACTGTTTTATTTTCTTTAAGGATGAACCCATTTCAAGAAGAGGGAAACTTCAGAAGAGGTAAATGATCATGTTTTATTTCTTTTTAACATTTAACATTTATGGAAGGAGTCTCCAGTGTCAGCGCTTTGTAGCAGTCCGAGGTAAAGCTGGAACTTTAAGGTTTTAAGTTTTTTTTGTTTTTTTTTTGTCTTAATAATGTAAGTAAGAAAAGGAACTAATTTCTTTTCGTGGGCATTCCACAACATTTAATGTAACTCTAAATGGATAAAAAGTACATCTTTTTTTTTTTTAATAATTAGAAAATGTAATTTTTGGTAGGTTTCTGTGATATAAGAAGAATTTGTGGATTATTTGATATAAAACTCTCTTTTTAATGAATTACTCCTATGTTCTGTACATCAGGGAGAGTTTTGCCTTCGTCAGAGGTGCGGTACTTTTACTAGAAGACGGAGCGAGGGAGGGGCCAAATGAAGAAGAGACAGCCTCTCTGTGTCCAAACGCTCCGCTTGTGGGCGGAGCTTCTGATACAAAGCGCAAGCATTTGCATGCTATGATTTCACTACTGAGACCTGAAGATACCGTCAAACTGGTAAGATATCAACATCACCAGCCTGAGTCTGCGACGGAGAGCTGGTTTTATTTATTTAATAAAATACACTTTATCGAAAAGTACCTTTCCATCAGTGTTTAAGTCTGAATGTATAATAAGATACACTATGAAGTGTATTAATGTATTACCAACGCTATAATCAGCAAAGTCATTACAATTTTCCAACAGTTAATTTAAAACTCAGCATCTTGGGAGGTGTTTGGATTTTTTCTTTTCCTAACAGCTTTAAAAAAAAAACAAAAAAAAAAAACTCCTATTGGATCCATCATATTTGGATTAAATGACATATTTTTCCAACAACTAATTTATTTATTTTTAATTAACTGCTCTTGGATGCTGATTCAAAATGATATCAGGTGGTGTTTGGATTAAATTTATTACCACAATGTGACATGCTTGAAACTACAATAGTCCTGTCCTTATCTGTGCTGAAAAAAATGCTAACAAACATCACGTAGCTATTTGAAACAAAGGGCTTTTTATTGCTTGGGTAAACCTAGGTAACATAAACAGGCAAAATAATACATGTCTGAGGGTTAAAACAGTCCTCAGAAGTGGACTCGGGTGCTTGGACCTGAATGTAGGGAATGGATATTAGTTAGGATGTAAGCGGGTAAGATGCTGATTCTCTTCCTGTCCGGTTCCAGGCTGTTCGTTTGGAGTCAGTGAGTCCCGTCAGAGTGAGATATTTACTCATCGTTACAACCACCAGCCACAAACAGGAGAGTCTTCTGCTTGGCATGGACTTCCCAAACATGAACAGGTTGGCTAAACATCAGTTTTACAACTCAGTTTTAAAGTCTCTGTAATCTTTAAAATCTTCTTACTGACTGCTTCCTTGTTTTCCAAAGTTGGTGCCATCTTATCTTATCTACTCTCTCTCTCTCTCTCTCTCTCTCTCTCTCTCTCTCTCTCTCTCTCTCTCAGTGATGACTGCACTATTGGCCTGGTTTTGCCCATATGGAGTGACACGCAGGTGTATCTGGACGGAGACGGGTAAGACCGAGAGATTAAAATGCTCTAAACCCCTGTTTAAATTCGATTAGTTTTACCAGAGGAAGTTTTATTAATGTCATTTGCATAGAATTTGACTGGTGGATAAAGTGCCTGCGTAATCTGAAGATATGAGCGTAGACATCCTGCTGTGGAGCACGGATTGAAAGATCGTATTATGGATTAGAAGCTCGCAGCTTGAACTGAAAGGTTAGAATACGATTTGATTGATCGTATCCCTGACTGGCGTGTCGTAGTTTCGATACACATCGGAGTTGATGGGTTATAGCACAGATGCCTGGTTCCTCTGAAGGCAGTGGGTTGGGTCGGAGCCCCGTCCTTCGGGGTGCAGTCTGGATCGTCAGCCCAGATCCTTTTGCCGGTCACAGAGTGGCAGCCTGGATCATCAGGTGGCAGCCTGGATCATCAGGTGGCAGCCTGGATCATCAGGTGGCAGCCGGGATCATCAGGTGGCAGCCTGGATCATCAGAGGGCAGCTGGGATTGTCAGGTGGCAGGTAGAAGCCGGGATCATCAGGTAGAAGCCCTGCTCACCAGATGGCAGCATGGTTTGATGGTTCATTGGTAGGCAGCCAACTTCATCTGACAATCTGAGCTGCCACGTAATGTCAGGTGGCAGGCTAGGTTATCTTGTGGCAGCCTGGATCATCACGTCATAGCTCTGACGTACATGTCACTGTGATGCGTATTACTAGGTTTTAGTTATTATATAACCATTAATTCAAGCAGCAGTACATTTACCAAGTCACTCTATTTTTTTTTTGCCAAATCTAGAGGGCAATTATCTCCAGAATTTCTACTTTTCAGACTTATAAAAAAAACTTCCATATTGACATATTGTACATGGATTAAAATCACACTGTTGGTAACTACAGAACCTCCCCAGGTAACGTTAACCGTCTTGTTCAGGGCTTAAACACAGGCAGCTCTGGCTGATCCCCGCAGAAATGTTTCCGAAAGAACAAGGGATAATTTAAAATCTTATTGTTTTTATAGACCTACATTCCAGTGGGCTGGTTTGGGTTTAGTGCACAGTGATGATAAATGCCTGACTTTGTGTGTTTCCATAATTATTAATGATTATTGGCAGTAGACATCCTGTTGCACCGACACAAACACCAAGTCAGTCACTGAGATGTCAAAAAACTCATATCTAAGTAACCCATTCATTCTCTATCCTTCTTAGTGGCTTCAGCGTGACGTCTGCAGAATGCACGAGGATATTTAAGCCTGTGTCTATTCAGACAATGTGGTGAGTTCACATTAACTACAAATCTGTTTACGCTTTCACCATGGCGACAAGACTCTACTAAATAATTACAGCCATCACGTTAATCCAGGGGCGTGCAAACTTTTATTATTGGCGGCCAGGTGGAGAAAAATAATCACAAACCACCTTTTCTCAGTCCTCTGCTGCTGAACCTCAGTAAAATTATTTTAATTCTACTTTTATTTCAAAAATATTTTCTATATCCGCTTACTTAATACTTAAATACGTACTTAAGTCTGTAATCTGAACGGCTGAGCAGACTTTGGTTATAGTTCAAACACTGATATATCAGCTTCTGTGTGTGAGTCGTGTTGCTTAGTTTTTAATCTTTAATAGTAAATATCTTTAGAGTTGAGTGCAAAAGTTTGTACCCCCTTAGGACAAAGTAAGAAAAGCGAAATTTAGTTTTTTGGGTTTCACAGATATTCCCTTTATAATCACAAGTAACAAAAAGGTTATATAGTTTATAATATTAATATTGGACAAACATATCAAATTATGAGCTCATAAGTTTGTGTCTCCCTTTTGTGAATGTGATATAATTATCCTGTATACTGTGTATGTCCAAACTTTGCCTTTATAACTGCGTACTTGTTGTAAGTATTAATTATTCATGCTAAATCTTTTTCTTGATGCTTCAGAGTGTTGTATTGTTGCAAAAGATGTCCAAATTTCATTTTCAGCATCCTGAAATTCGATGTTTTGTACATTAATTGTAATATCGAGATAAAGGCTAGTCTTTCCCTTTCAGAAGCTTGATGGGGTATGCAAACTTTTGCCTCCAAAGGCAAAGAGAGTTTCAGTCCCCACAAATATAGGAATATCTGACAGTTTTGCCCTTGTGGGGACATTTGGCTGGTCCCTGTAAGGAAAACTATTTTGGAAAAACTATAAGAGCCGAAAGGTTTCCCTTTGGTTACTAAGGTTAGGGTTAGATTAGATTAATAATTACGTCGTCACAAGGATAGTAAGACAAACGTGTGTGTGTGTGCGCAGGTCCGTGCTCCAGGCGCTACACGGCTGTTGCGAGCGGGCGGTGCAGGGTGCCGTGATCCCAGGCTGTGGTTTGGACTGGGCTCAGCACTACAAACAGCACGTGGAGTCGGACCATCAGTGTGTGAACGAGTGGAGGGCCATGACGGGCCTCGAGTCGGTACGCAAGGACAACAAAAGCCACAGCACGGAGAGAGAGAGTGTAGAGAGAGAGATTAAAGTCCAGCTCAGAGACATCATGAGGACCGTGGACCTGGAGAACATCACCTCCAAACAGGTATACAGAGAACGAGAAGACAAAAAGTACACAAAGCACATGTCTTAAATGATGCTCTAAGCCCAGCAGTCCTGTTTAGTCTCACTGTTAAGGTGTGGATTTATCCTGTGAGAAAGTAGGGAATTAAACACTTGGTGTCGTGATGTTAGAGGGAAATAATCAGTGATGGGGTGGCGTGATGAATCGGAGTTACTCTCATCACACTGACGTTGATCGTTTTCTTATAACAGCACATCCTGAAGTGTTTCATTCCTCATAAACCACAGCGATTATACATGTTTATTCATTAAAGAGTGACACATTGTATGTTTTATCTGTTTATAGTTACATGTTGGAAAACTTAAAGTTACAGTTTTACCTCTGACTGTTACAAAAGCACTGACACTGGAGACTCCTTCCATAAATATTAAATAAACACATTTCTCCTTGCAGAAATTTATTTTAAATTCGTTTGTGTGGAGTACTGAGCTACTTGTTTCGTTCTAGGACAATGATGATCTGTGTGTGTGTGTGTGTGTGTGTGTGTGTGTGTGTGCGCGCAGGTTCGATCTGCTCTGGAGGCCAAGATCGGTTTGGACATGAAGAACTATAAGGAGTACATCGACAATGAGATGATGGTCACCATGGCTCAGATGGACAAACCATCCAAAATCTTAGACTATCTTTATCTGGTAACGTTCTGCAGCCTTTTTTACTACTGTTATTTCCTCCTGCTGTCATACAGGTTCTTCTGTAACATCATTCTCTTGCTAATTACATCATGACTGGGTCCAGCATGTTCACACAACATAATAACGTACTGAAAAGTCAAGACGTGACGTCTAATCTACTTAATACAACACAATAGAGCATACTGAATGCAGATATTCCAACAATATTAATCATTTACATCACAAATTGTTGAATAATTTAGTCCTTGGCTCTGGTTGGCAGGTTGGTTTTTTGCCACAGATGTAATTGTTGCTTATTAGTTTTTGTTTAACTGAAGAAATTTAAGGTCCTGCATTTATTTCCATGAACAACTCTTGGGGAAAAAAATCCAACTGCGAAGCGCATTGCTGGAAAAAAATCCTCTTCTGCATCTTGTTACTACAAGAAAACATCTCCTTATTACAGTAAATATATTATTTTATTTCCTCATTCTTCTTAGGGCTCTGAGTGGAACGCAGCCAACTTTGAAGAACTTCAGAAAAACAAGTATGTTAAGCGTTTACAGAGTTACACAATTAACACACTGACTTTAAATCTAATGAGCATGTTCGAGACGTTAATCTACCACATTAATGTACGTGTGATTGCAGTGTGGGTTACATCCTAAATGTCACCATGGAGATCGATAACTTTTTCCCAGAATCCTTCACCTACATGAATATCCGTGTGTATGACGTGGAGTCGACGGATCTTCTCTCGCACTGGAATAACACGTACATGTTCATTAACGAAGCCAGGTATGGAGTGTTATTGCTGCCGGTGTTTTTTTTTTTTTTTTTTTTTTTTTTTTTTTTTTTTTTTTTTTTTTTTTTTTTTTTTTTGTCACAGCAGAGCTTCCCAAGTTAAAAAAGTTCAGCTTTTAGAAAAATGTGCAGACTGACGTCAAGCTATTTTTTTACCTCCCGAACCAATCAGGTCGCAAGTTAGTTGGGCAAGCGAGAAAAACCAACATGAAGGACAATATGAGGAGATTTCTGAAAATATTTCATTTCCAATATTCCAACATTTGCAATATAATGTGTGTATTTTTACTGAGAATAATAAATCTAATCTAGAGAGCGAGGTAGTAGCTAGGACTGAGCTGCTTATGATTTTTTTTTTTTTTTTTTTTTTTTACAGCAATAAAATGTGGCAACGATTTTATTTATTAACTTTTTTTTTTATTTATTTATTTATTTATTTATTTTACAAAAACAGCAATAAAATGCTGTCAGGTTTTTCCCCCTGAAAAAAGCAATAAAATGTCTTTTTTTTTTCCTAAACCAGCAATGAAACAGTCAAAACAGCTTTAAAATGCTATTTATTTGTTTTTGTTTGCATTTTTTTCCATTTCAGCACACAACATGGTCACTTTTTTTAAGTAGTAAAATAAAAATGTCAAGTGTGAAAGCAGCCAAAATATTGATTTCTCATCATTAAAGGAAAAGTCTGTATTTTCTGAACCAGAAAAAAAATGTCATCAGAATCCTGAATCCTGAAAGACTGATTGCAAACATTTTTTGTCAAAAGTGTTTGTTAAAATATCTGATTATTATAGGTCTAGAAACATTTGAAATTCCGAACCGCACCTTTAACCCCGTCTTTGATGAGTCGTGATGTTTTGGACGTTCTCTGTCTGTCGCGTTGATGCAGGACGAGCGGGCAGTCCGTATTGGTGCACTGTAAGATGGGCGTGTCTCGCTCCGCCTCCTCGGTCATCGCGTTTCTGATGAAGAAGCAGGGCTGGACGTTAGAGGAGGCGCTTAACCACGTGAGAGAGCGCAGACCCATCGTTCAGCCCAACGACAGCTTCCTCAAACAGCTACACACCTACAGCGGCATCCTCAGCGCCAGGTCTCTCTCTCTCTGTCTCACACACACACACACACACACACACACACTTCATTTTATCAATGTAATATGTTTTATTGTCATGATAAACAACTTCACTGTTGTATTGGCCGATATTGTATTAAGTGGCTCGGCTCAGCAAATTACCCATAATCCCTCATTTTATGGCAACGTCCTCCTCTAAGCAAGTGGAATAGGTACCCATGCTGAATTTAGTTATCTTTCCATACTAAAGGAGTTAGTCTTAAATATTAAAATTAGGCTTAAATACTAAAAAAGTACTATTTTTTCTTAATGGTTCTGATTAGCTTTTTTTTTTTTTACCCACAATAAAGTTTTCATCACTGTTTACATTTATGTATTTACCCATGATCCTAGTAAAATCTGCTATCTTCTAACTAATTTTTTAATAATAATAATTACAATTTTTCAGACTAGGAAAATTTTTGGAATAATATAAAACATCCATGCAGGACGAAGACCTTAGAAATTAATCCAGTCCCTCTGCTCTACATCTCCAAGTGTCTTAGATTTGCAGTAAATGGCAATGGAGTTCTTTACATAAACAAATTTAAAAAAAGAAAGTACAGTACATATCATTACAACACGGCAGGTGACACTCGATATTTACTCCACTGAAGCTGAAATGTGTCGTCTGTTTGCTATAAAAACGTTGGTGCTCCTGGTGAACGTTGTCTGCAGTAATCAGCGGCACAGCTCCCTCTGGAAGCGGAAGTCCAGATCGGACACGCTGAATAAACCGGCTCAGAAGCAGGAACAGAAGGCAGAGACGGAGGGAGAGCAGGGAGACGATGAGCATGAAGAAGAAGAGGAAGAGGAAGAGGAGAGTCCAGAGGAGGAAGAGAGCTTAGAGACGGACGAGGATGAGGAGAGAGATGTAAATATCACGTTTACTGATATAATTAATAATAAATCAATCTCTCCTTACTGACCTTTTAATGTTAATATGTCCTGTCCTGCTAGATATTATTAGCTCTTCTCTCTCTCTCTCTCTCGCGCTCTCTCTCTCTCTCTCTCTCTCTCTCTCTCAGGTGTTTGCTGACTCAGTGTCTGATATCCTCCCTGATTCAGGAGCAGCAAC
The DNA here is from genome assembly GCA_037576675.1 of Pangasius sanitwongsei. Classification (NCBI taxonomy): domain Eukaryota; kingdom Metazoa; phylum Chordata; class Actinopteri; order Siluriformes; family Pangasiidae; genus Pangasius; species Pangasius sanitwongsei. The sequence continues at coordinate 1,316,078 of CM075009.1, read as the reverse complement.
AACAAACCCTGTTATTACTGTCCAGGACAGTGACAAGGTCCGAACCATCACCATGTTACTATCCAGGCCAATGGCATTCTGTTATAGGAAAATAATCAACAATGGGGTGAAGCGGAGTTTCTGTTATTATAGGATTATTCTTCTATAACAGGACATCCTGGAGTGTTTTTCTTCTAATACCACAGCAACCTGCCAACGATTACAGTTTTTAGTTATTAAAGAACGACGTCATACTTTTTATCTGTTTCTAGTTACATCTAATGTTATGGAACATCCATGAAACAAGGTAGTTCCTTGTAGTTCTCACTTACGTTATAGCAGCTATAAACAGTCGTTCCCTCACCAGGCTCTCTTTTTTTTTTTTTCTCTCTCTCTCTCTTGAAGTTAATTAAAAAAATGCAGATGCAATAACACGTCCTGTTTTGTTTTCGTCCCGCAGGTGACCCCGAGTCCCAGCAGAAGTGGAAGAATGGATCTGTTTTCTCTCATGCAGTCCATCCAGCTGGACGACGAGGAGCGACTGAGCGATCTAGAAGTACGAACACATGTACACTTCTAACTTGTTACCAAAGTCCTTGTAGTAAAGTCTCTCCGCTCGGCGGCCATCTTGGAAATGTATCTTGGCAGTTAGATTCAGTCACACAAGACCAAGGCTTGTAATTATGTGAAGAGACCCATAAACCAGAAATTCGTCAAGAACATTTTCATTCTTATGTCATACAGATGGGAGTGGAATAAGAAAGTTTCTGTTTTAAAAAAACTGACCCAAACATCAATCTATATATTCCGAACCAGAATCCAAGATGAGTTTTTGTATTCACTGAACTTTAAATTCTTCTTATTTCTGGTGTTTTTAATGTAAGTATCGTAGGCAGCACTGAAAAGTGGAATTTGTGTTGTTGATCCAGAACGCAGCGGCTCAGAGGAAATCTCCGGCCCAGAGGAGACGCAGCAGTCACAAACGACGAGCTCTGACTCACCAGAAGGCTCATGTGGACGTTTCTCCCGACCCATACAGCCAATCACAGAGCAGGAAACAGGAAAATCCAGGGCTTGGCACCAGCGAGTAACAATGAGGAGAGGAGAACAGACTAAAATAGAGGAGAGGAAGAACACTCCTCTGGAGAAAATTGATCTTGATGGAGATCATTTTAATGAATCATGGTGAGGGTTTTTTTTTTTTTTCTTTTCAGTTTGGGAGTTGGTTCAAAAGAAGACCGGATGACACACACACACACACACACAAACACACACACACACATTATTTATCCACATTCACTCGTTTCAACAAACTTCAGTGCAGCTTTATGGATTACGCTACATAAGTCGAATAAGACGAGGACACGTGCACGCATGCACACACACACACACACATACACACACTGACACTGCAATACATTCCTGTTTTGACATGAGATTTGATGCAGTGTGAAAACTTTCCCAACGTCACTCTGTGCCTTTCTTTTGTCCTTTACACACTCTCAGCCTGAGCTGTATGTTCACACACACCTCACTGATTTAACGCAGTATTAAAGAACAGGGGGAAAAAGGCATAAATGTTTTCCCATTTCCCAGAAATAAGAAACATCCCTGTATTATTATTATTATTAGTAGTAGTAGCAGTAGCAGTAGTAGTAGTATCTGTTGCACCAGGTGAAAATAGCATTAACTACAGTACACAGTGCAGCTGTTTGCACTACAAATAAAATAGATTTTTTTTAAATTGTGCTTTTATTTAGCAACATTAGCTAAGCTAACCAGCTATCTAAACCCAAAACTGTGCTAATGTTACCTCTCTAGCCATGCACACTTGCTAACAAGCAAGCTAATGTTGGTCTTGGTGTTGTATAATTTATTTAATTAAGTATTTAGGACCAATTTAAGTAACATTAGGATAGGTATTACATTGTATAAAATAAAAGTAGCCAAGGTCTCTAGCAAGCCAGCTAACATAAGCATAACTGTTGTGTAAAAAAGCAATTAGCCAGACTTGCTAGTGAGTGAGCTAATGTTAGGTTACTGTATTGTGTAAACCAGGAACAAACGATGCAAGCAAGTTAGGCTAACTAGCTCAGCTTAGGCTAATGGTAAATTATATTTTATAAACCTGACGCTAAGCTGGCTAACATTAGCCTAACAGTTGTTCCACCAGGAAATATTGTGTACACCAGTAGCCAAATTCGCTAGCAAGCTAGCTAACATTAGGCTAACAATAAATTGTGTACACCAATAGCCAAATTCGCTAGCTAAGCTAACTCTTATATTGTGTAAACCAATAGCGTAATGTTAGCTAGCTTGCTAGCGAATTTGGATTTGGAAATTGGATTATGTATACCAATAAACAGGACTGCTAACAAGCCAGCTAGCATTAGGGTAGTGATTATAGCCAAAATCGCTAGCAAGCTAGCTAATCTTAAACTAAGTTGTGTGTGAATTGTGTGAATAGCTAAGGTGGCTAGCATGTGCTATTGTGTGATAAAGAGGGGAAATTAGCAGTGACTAAACTAAAAGTAAAGTTTTCTATTTTCACCTGGAAGCAAAAGCTATAAAAATTATTATTATTGTTATTTAGTAGACTTTTTAAAAAAATGACCAAGTTCCTTTAGAGATGTTTTATTCCCTCATTTCTATGCAATAAGTGTAATTAATTTTTACTTCATAGCTTTTTTCTCTCTCTCTCTCTGTGTTAGCATGAAGCTTGAAGCTGCCACTTTTTGGATTCTGTGATCTCAGACTGCCAGTCAAAAGTTTTTCAACCCCCTATATTAACCTATTTAAACATCCGGGCTCGTTTTATACTCTCTAAAATGATTAAACTAAAGTAAACAATAAGACGTAACTGAGAATTTCTGTGAGTGATTTAGGCTGTGTTCACATGTGCAGTGTTTCGTGTGCTTGAACAGAACCGTGGTGTGTTCTCCGCCTCGGTGTCGGCACGGTTCTTTAGTCAGTCGTGTGTTTTTGGATGCAGCCTTTTTTTGTCTATTTTTTTATTTGCAAGCTGCTAAACTGAGCCAACGCACAGAGCTGTAGCGCTGCAGAAATGCCATGTGTTCTGGACATTTGGACGAACAAAAATAAACACTGGACGTGATGCATGATGTTTTAAACGAGTTATTTATTTAAGATTCGGATCACGTCTCCGTGTTCTCCGTGCTCGGCTGATTTTTGTGATTTCTGCGCACACTTGGTAAAGGTTTGCGTAACTTTTTCCGTCGCTGTATTTCTGGTCAGTGAATGAAATAGTTGTTGTACGAGGAAGTTTTCAGCCCTACACGCCCCCGAGACCTGTTTTTGTGGTTCGTTTAATTGTATGCAGTTTGAAGCCAAACCGGAAATTGATCGAACGTTAGGATCTGAGAATGGCGTTTAGTCAACACTAGTGTAATATTTTGTTTTGTCCATAGCACTTTATAGTGATCAGAACCTCCAGATGTTTAAAATGTCTGACTGGTAGTGTAATAAGTGTTTTAAAATTATCAGGTTTCACAATATTTATATAAGAAAACTATTCTCAAACAGGATACGAAGGAATTTATTCGTAAAGTGTTCGCACTAGGATATACACAAGATCTGTGGCGTGGTGTTCGAAAAAAAAAAAAACATTCCTATCCTACGTTTGACTTTGGAGTTTTTGTACATCTGTGTATAAGGAGACTCTGCAATGCGAACCTTGATTGATCGGCTTCAAATCGTATAATTTTCAACGAGTTCCTGCGATTTTATAAATTAATTATTGAGTTTAGATCTTATTTATTTTAATTACACACCAATTGAATGAATTCATATTTTCATTACATATTAATGACTTTAAAACCAAAACAAATCCATAAATTAAGACAAATAAGACTAGTTATTCAATGAGGACGTAATGAAAGTAATGGCACTCTGTAAAAGGAGGAGGAGTTAGTGTGTGTCTTGTAGCCGACGTGCTGCAGTGGCTGAGCTGCATTACTGGAAGATTTAGCACGCACCGTGGTTAGGAGGTGCTCTTTCACCGTTTAGTCGTCATTTTGTCTTTTTGAGCTCTTTGCCTTTTATGGAGTTCTGTGGGCGTGGCTAAATGTAACCATGCCATGAATGCGTTTGGTATTTTACAGCTGACTGGAGTTTAGAGACGCAAAACGTTTGTAAATCTGACGGGAATTTTTTTACGCACAACTTTACACAAAAAAAAGATAAACGAGTTAATATATTTTTGGCCGAACTCATAGGTTAACATGTTCGTCATCCACCCGTGAGGTGTCTCTGTTTTCATGTCTATGTTTCACTACTGCTGCACAGAACCGGAGTATTAATGTTACGGTTCTGTACCTGGGGAAAAAAAAAAAAAAAACCTTCAGAACTTTATTTTAATAGCTGTAATTTTGTCAGTCTGGGGATTATTCCCTGCAGAATAAATGCACATGTGCCATAACTGAAATGTGACGTCTCTGCTGTAGCAGGATTACTCTCTGTCCCACAATCCTCCTGTCTCAGTGCCTTCAGTTTGGACCAAAATGTCACGTTTCAGAAACTTTCAGATGTTTTTATATAATATACGTATAAAGTGTGTATGATTTGTCCGTTCGGTATGCGAGTCGTGTTCCAGCTGTTGCTGCATACAGCATGCTTTATGACGCTTTATGATGAGTTATATCACCTGGGTATTTATTATGCGTGAATGTGTCACTGTATTTTTATTTCCATGCAGTATTTTTTTTTTTTTTTTTTTTACTGTGCTGTGTGTTAAACATGCAGACGGTTGCCAGATTGAAACCAAAGTCATCATAATGGGAACAAACAGCTGGATAAAATCCGTACAGTGTGCTGCGATGATGACAAAGAAAACAAATCCTGATGGAAAAATAGCAAGCATAAAAGTGCCATGTTCGTTTCAGTTAATCCTGATGCTGTTTTTATTGATATCAGATCAGAGATCAGGTAATAAATATTGTTGCTGTTGCTTTTTTTTCTCTCTCTCTCTGATCTGGAAATGTAATATCTTTTACACATGCATTTCAAACAGGGTTGCCAGATAATCAGTGTATTTCTAGGTCCACTGGTGATGGAAAAAACATTTAGCTTTTCCTTTAATTCGTAAGGTTTTAATATGTAATCTGGCAACCCAGATATGTGTTATCTTTTTTTTTTTCTTTTCCAGTTTTATCCCTGATCCCTGTATCTACAGTATATGCGCATCTTTGCTGTACTAAAAATAAATAAAAAATTATTAAAATAGTTTGATTTATTAAAGTAGTTTTAGTGAACTGCTTCTCAGCTGATCAGATTAAGATGAATGCTGTTATATTTCTTTTGAAAATATAATGCTAGTATAACTGTATGCTACAAACTATAACGCATGAAATCCCAAACAAATATAACTAATGAATTACTTAAAATAAAATAAAATTAAAAAAAAAAAAAAACACAAGCATGTTTATTCAGATCTTTATTCTGAGCTTCAGGTCAATTATAAAAGAGAAAAAAAAAAATTAAATAAATTTACGTTTAGGTTCATTGAGCACCACGCCCCCCTCTTTCATGGCCGTCCAAAACGTCTGGACCTGAAACAGATTAAAGAGCAAGAAATATTATTTTAATTAGAATAAAGTGATCATTTTTAAAGCTTTTTAGTACAAAAACAATTACTGCATTCCTGAAAATAAAGGCTTTAATTATTTCCTAAAATGTCAATAATATCAGTTAATTATTAATGATCTTTCATTTGTTCCAATTTTACTTTGAATTGTTTTTTTTATATAGATATGTATAAAATCTGTTAAGCACACTCAGACAGGCGAGTTATTCCTAATTATCATTTCCTAATCGTGATCAAGGCAGTTTGCTAAAACTTTTTATCACAAAACTTTTTTTTACAAAAACACAAGTGTAGCTCTATAAAGATTTCTTCCTAAAATTAAAAACCTTGAACAAAAAAAGATTTTATTTTCATAATCTTTGGTTAAGTCTCATATAAAGGATGAGGGGAATTAGTTTGTGAATGAAAAAAAGATAAAAATAAAGAAAATCAATTTAAAAAAATAACAAAAATTTATTTTTTTAGTGTAAAATTTATTTATTAAGTGTAAAAATTAATAAAATGCCTTTAACTATTTCCTAAAATCTCAATCAGTAAAATAAATATAAAATTCTCCTATTACTATTATACTAATATATTAATATTAAGATCCATTTTCAGAGGATTAGTCCGCTATTTTATATGTTTTTCAATATACAGATATGTAGCCCCAAAATGTACATATTTTTTAAACGAAACATTACTAAATATTTAAGCATTAATGGACTTGCGTGTATTATTATTTGCATACTTACATGTGCTATTTTCAATTTAATTAATTTCTTATATTTGTTATGTTTAACATCATGTATAATATTTCAGGACAAATTCTTCATATGTGGACAATAAAGCAGGTTTATAAAGGAATTATTCCAAGTTATCACATAATTAATAACAAGGCAGTTTGCTAAAATATTTACCGCAATACTTTTTATTAAAAAAAAAAAGATAAAAACTCTCTCTCAGCTGTAGCACTATAGAAACTTCTTATTAAAATAAAAAACTTGGGGGGAAAAAAAGGTTTTGTCATCATTATTTTTAGTTCTATCCACCCATGTGTATAATTATTTTACTCACTTACCTCACTTTCACAATAATAATAATAATAATGATGATGATGATGATGATAATAGAGAGTGAGAGGAGACTCACGGCGTCGGAGCGGAAGGTCCAGGGAACCTCTCGGTAAACGAGTCGTGTGATTCCGGCCTCGCAGCATCGCTGAGCCAGAACGTCTCCCACGGCGCGGCACGCGGCCACCGAGCGGGTGGAGCTGAGCTGCTTCTTCAGAGCCCACTCCTGCGTGGAGCACGTGAGCACGGGGACGTCCGACTCTCGCGAAAACACCGCCGCCGACACGTGATGCTGCGAGCGCTTCAACACCAGCCTGAGAGAGACGAAGGAGAAGAAGAAAGAGACACTGAGGATGGATCCCACACCTCCTTCCTCAATCCTTCAAAATATCAGCTCTATAAAATAAAAACAAAATCGAGGAAGGTTTAGGATCAGAGATGCACCGGTGACGTGACGCCTGCGGCACAAACGCGCCACCTTCCTCAGAAAACAAATGAGTTGCAATGAACGATACAATAATAAAAAGCACGAAAACAAAACTCATGATTAAATAAACAGTGCGTACAAATCAAATCTGTACACGTAGGTCGAGGAGCAGAACCTCGTTTAGAATAAATCAGGGAGTCGCGACACACTACACTTACAAACATCGTCCTGAGAGAAACTCACGCTCTCCTCTTTTCTTTCATTCATTTATTATCAAATTAATATCAGAAATATTGAAGATGGATAGTGTACGCTAATATATAATACACAAACGAATAGCGTGTTATTTCACGCGTGTGTGTGTTGTTTCAGTCTTACTCACTAGGTTTACTAGGTTCAGCAGCTGAAATCAGTCCGTTAAAAAAAAAAAAAAAATTTCCTTTAGCTGGTTATGTAGTTGTTAACGTTTCACTCTGGAACCAATAGGAGTGAGTCAATTCATTTTTTTGATTATTTTCAGTGAAAAATTTCTCTCGCTGAAGGTTTTCGTTTAAAGTGACGCTTCAGTGAGTGACGAGGTCTCGTCTGGTAAACGTGTTTGTTCTACATTCCTTTTCTCTCCTCCTTTCTCCGCTTCATCACATCCCTTCCCTCCGTCACTTGTCTTTGCCTCGTCACACAGAAGACAAGATTTTCCTCAGTACACAGGATAAATCCTTCCTAATACAGATGTGGACATGGTTCGACCATTAGAAAGATTTTGTCTCTCGCAGAGGAAATATTTGTAAGTCAGGCACGTTTTCATACATCAGGAGGTGTTTTTCATGGCTTTTTTAAAATTACTGTGACACTTTATATGTGGTTGTGATATCAGGGGCACCATTACACACACACACACACACACACACGCGCAGACCTGTGGTAGTACTCTCCCTTGGGCCAGACGGTGGCCCAGCCTCTGTCCTTCACAGCGATGGCCATCTGTTCCAGATTTCTAGGGTTTCGGTTCACAAACGTCTGATTGACGCCTTCGTTCTGGTTGATCTCCGGCGCTGGATCCGCTGCAGCTCGACTCCAACTCCGCACTGACGAGGACAGAGGCGGAGGAACGCTTTTAATTACAGCACATAAACTACGTCAAGCCACACGAGTGCACTTTACAGGGTGAGAAATAAAAGCTTCTGTGTATCCAACACACAGCTTTAGATCATTAGTGCACTTCACAGCCTACAGAAATCCACTACATCATCCAACAGAAAGCTGTCTGAGCTCCCACTTCATCCTGCGCCCTTCATAGGGTATAAAACAAGTGCTGAACCCTATGTAGTGCACTACACGCTCAGAAGTGAGCAACCCAAGGTTCAGCATCTCACTGCTACTTTCAGTGCACTACACAGGGTGTGAAATAATGACTTTTAAAAGGCTGTGTAGGTTTCCTAGTATACAAGTAAACGTTATATGGAATAAAATAATGGCCCTATGTAGTGCACTACATTTCTAGGACAGGCTTCAGACCTATACTGCCTGTAGAAGTGCACTTCACAAGTTAAGAAGCACACAGTGTTTAGTACACTACATAGTCAACTAGGGTTGCGTATCATCCTGCACCCTTCATAGGGTATAAAACAAGGGCTACACTCTATGTAGTACACTACACTTCTAGGACCCTACGATATGTCCACTAAGCAGCTTCACATCCATACTACTACTACTAAGAAGCACACTACATCTAGTACACTACATAGTCATCTAGGGTTGTGTATCCTCCTGCGCCCTTCATAGGGAGTGAAATCATACATTTTGTAGTACGCTACATGTCCATTAGGAAGATAACCAAGTTTTAGCATGTCCTCTGTAAGTGCACTACATAGGGCATGAAATAATTCTTCTTAGACCCTAGGTAGTGCACTACATATCCAATAGAAAGCGCACCCTACGTGTATAAGTGCACTTCACAGGATATAAAATAATGGTTTCTGCACCCTATATAAGACCCTAGGGTATATAGTACATGTCCCCTAAGCAGACTTCAGATCCATACTATCTGTAAAAGTGCACTTAACAGCTTATGAAACACACTGCACTTAGTACACTACATGATCATCTAGGGTTGCAGGCCATCCTGTGCCCTTCATAGGGAGAGAAATTATTAATTTTACACTCTATGTAGTACACTACATGTTTCAGCAACTTACTACCTCTGTAAGTGCACTACACAATGATTTTTAGACCCTATATAGTGCACGACATATCAGGGGGGAAAATATCCGAGGTTCTGCATCCTACTGTATATATGTGTGCACTTCATAGGGAGTGAAATAACAGCTTCTACCCCTATATAGTGCACTACATGTGCAACATGGAATTATTTCCCTACATGTAGTGTGCTAAAGGGTCATTTCTAACTTAACTGAAAGATAAATAATTCTATAAACCCAGTCTTTTTTTTTGTGTGTGTGTGTGTGTGTGTGTGTGTGTGTGTGTGTGTGACCTGCGATGTCCCGGCTCCGTGTCTCGGTGTGTTTCTGTCCGAGCAGCAGCAGACGGACTGAGCGATAAAACCCTCTAACAGCGGCCATAACCACAATTACACACACTTTCACACTTACACACACACCGCTGAGTCACAATGCGCAAACACAAAACACTAACTACACACAGAAATCCGAACTAACGATCTAAACCCATCACGGTCCTGTAAGCAGCCATCTTGTCTGTGTCACACTGATTACAGTCCGGCTGAGGACGAGGAGCGTCACGCTGAGGTTCCGCGCATGTTGTTTTGGACAAATATGCAAAAAGAAAAAGAGACACAAAACACTTGTTTTAATTATTTTATTAAAGAATAACTGTTCCTTTAAAATATACAGATTTCAGATTAAATTAATACAAATGGAAATTGTATGCAACTTTATTTGGTTTATTTATGAATCATTTACTAGCTTTTTTTTTTTTTTTTTTTTGGTTTTATTTAGGTAGAAAACATTGTTGTCTTGTTACAGAATCCACAAACATTTCACTGAAAACTTCCTGGAATTCCAGGCATAAGTTCTAGGAGATTTTAATTAAATATTAATTAAATGATAATGAGAAAATAGGATCTCTGACAAAGTGTAAAAAATGTAAGTAATTCAGTAAAAGCAAATGATTATTGCTATTTATTTATTTATTTTTTTACTAAATACAGGGACGGTTTAAGAAGAGATGAAGATCAGAGGTGTGTGAGTGACGCTGCTGGACTTCACTATGCGTTTGTGAAAACAGAAATAAACAGTTTAATAAGTGAAATTTGCAGCTCAGAAGAACAACACAACGTTAAAGCACTTCATCACAGCGAGAGCTCTGTACTGCCGAGACCATTCCACGTTTTCCATCCACACCGTGACCCGGTTATTAACCTGCCTGCCTTTTCAGCTTGGCATGTTTGCAAATATGTGTGTGTGTGTGTGTGTGTGTGAGAGACAAATTAATGGAAATCTTTTAGTCACTGAAGAAGACACTGAGCTTAAACAGTTGCTCCAGGGGAGTGCTCCAAAGCGCACACACACATACACACACACACACACTATTCACTATATAATATAGGGCACATTATCACCTTCACAAAATATTCACAGTGTGTGTGTGCATGTGTGTGTGTGTGTGTCCACTGGTGGGCGTGGCCTGTCCATCAGTTATAGTGATAGAGGGGGAGATAGAGAGAGAGAAAGACAGACAAAGAGAGAAAGAGACAGAGAGAAATAGAGAGCAAGAGAAAGACAGACAGATAGACAGACAGATAGAGAGGCAGATAGACATATCAGATATCTCTCTTTCTCTCTTCATCTGACTTTGCTTCTGTCTGTTTATCTGCCCTTTATTCTCTCCATCCCTCTGTCTGTCTGTCTGTCTTGCCCACAGTCAGCTCTGAGGAACAGACACACACAGGGATGTAGACGTGTTCTGGAATGTGTCTCAGATGTGTTGCTATGCAACAGCAGTTCCAGGACGGTTGCCGAGACACTGCGATTGAGACGGGGGCGGAAAAATAAAGATACACACACACACACACACACACACACACACACCTCTATCTCAGATGGATATGTCAGAATGAAAGATCACTGATTTGTTCATGTAACAAAGACAGATAAACACACACAAACACACACACACACACACAAACACAGATACACACACAGATATGCACACAGACACACACACAGATATGCACACAGACACACACACACAAACACAGATACACACACAGATATGCACACAGACACACAAACACAGATACACACACAGATATGCACAAAGACACACACACACAAACACAGATACACACACAGATGTGCACACAGAGACACAAAGAGACAGACAGACAGAGAGATTGAGAGAGAGAGAAAAACAGACAGACAGACAGAGAGAGACAGACAGAGGGATGGAGAGAATAAAGGGCAGATAAACAGCCAGAGAGAGAGAGAGAGAGAGAGAGAGAGAGAGAGAGATTGTGCACTTGTGTGTACCCATGCATTAATGTACATGTGGTTGTGTGTGTATGCTTACAAGCTTAATCTGTGTACGTGTGTGTGTATGTGTGTGTGTGTAATAGACAGTAATTGAACAATAATTGCAAAACTGATAAATTTGCTATATCTGTAACTTGAAATTTCTCTCTCTCTCTCTCTCTCACACACACACACACACACACACACATACACATACACACACACTCGTCCTCCTTTTCACTCCCTGTCTTTCACACACTCGAGTATGTGGTCATTAATGCTGAAAGTGTTTAATGAGCACTAATAAGGGTGCAGACTGCAGCACACTCCTCAAGCGGAAAATGTCTCTGTGTGATTAGAAATGCAGAATCCACCCACTCACACACTCTCACACACACACACACACACACACTCACACACACACACACACAGTCTGGGTCGTGGAGTGATTATTACACTAATCATCAGCCTCAGCAGTCTCACTCGTCCTCTAGGTGGCAGCGTCTTCCTACTTTTCACCTTTCACGAGTTTGTGAAAAAAGGGACACCAGATCATCATCACTGCTCCTTATCTGTATTTTGTGATCTTATTTTTCCTTTATTTGTTTTTATCTTTTTATTTTCCCGAAAAGATCTTTTTTAATTAGTGGTATTGATCAATATTGTGGACTTACATCAGTATTAAGAGGCATTAATCCTTTCCTTCTGATATGCAGCTTGCACGATGCTAAACTGGTGGCCATAAACATCTATACTATGCTAGCTATATTAGCTAAAAGAAGCACGCTTTAGACACTATAAAATCAGAATAAATGAAACTCGGAAATTTCCGGAAACTCATAGACCTCACAGTGTTCTCTCTGGGGAACACGCTGTTCGTTCTGCTCTCGTTTCCCCACAAGCTTTATTTTCATCTCCTCAGTGCGAGGACGAATGAACACATCGCATCAGCAGTGGGCTGGTGAATTCTCCGTTCTGATTGGTCAGAAGGTGTTGATTAGTTTTCTATAACAGCGGCTCTGAGAGTAGCGCAGGTTTATATTAATGCGCTCGCTCTGATACGTTATCGTTTCTATAGTAACAGCTCATTCACGAGGACTCGTACAGCAGACGCTGCATATGGTGAAGTTTTCTGTAAGGAAAGAAAACATTTTTGGAAGGAGTCTCCAGTGTCAGCGCTTTGTAAGCTGTAACTTTTCGTTTTCCGACATCTTCAGGACAGAGGATTTTACGCTTCTTTGTGTTTTCTCAGTAACATGAGTAACAAGCTACATGTTTTTGTCTCATACAACATTAACTGTAACGATAAAAGGAAAAAGTATGAGGTGCCGTTCTTTAATAAATAAATCACGACGGACTTTGACACTCTGTCACTTCTGCTCTGTCAGAATCAATCAGCGTGTCATGGCTTCCTGAGTGAAACACAGAACAAATGTGAGTAAAGTTGAGAAGAAGATTCGCCTAGCTGATTCGACTCAGTGAGTGAGTTAAATGATGACGTTCGAATCGGAGAGTTCGGGATCTTTGGATCTTGGTTCTGGCTCATTCGCTCGTCGTGACAACAATGATGTTCAGTTCACTAAACGAGTCGATTGTGTCGTTTATGGTTATATCTGCGTGTGTTATTAAAACCATGCGGCTCATTTTGATTCGCTCATCAGGGCTCAGAGACACCAAGACAGCAGAGTCGAGCGTTAAGCATGTACAGTGAAGATCTAATACTAAAATTATACACATCAGTATTCAGACCTCAGGCGTAGAAAAATCTGGCTTCGGCGAAGGTGTGGTCTGAATGGCAGCTGCGCAACCCGACTCTGAATACACGTAACTTTCCTACTGTAAATACTGTAACATAAGTTTTGGGCTGAAGTCACTGAATCTGAAATCAGCCCAAGCATGTAACATTGAAAAAGAAATGACTTCATTCAGGCAGAAACTAGAATAAATTAAAATTAGTTGTTAATGTTGGACTGTGTGGTGTTTTGTGTTACAGTTTTATGAAGCCATGTTGTTAGAATTGTATTAGAATCGATTTGTTTGATTCTGATGGAATTGTGAAGCGGCTTGACTGATTCGTTTAAAAAGAATCATTTCAAAAGAATCATTTCAAAAGAATGATTCATTCACAAATTCTTTGTAAACTCACACGTTTGATGATGTAATTGTATTTCTCTTTAGTCAATTAGCGAAAACACATTAAGTTTATTCAGATGTCAGATGGTTCAGTTTATGGAAATGGTCAGTTTGCAGCATCTGTATAAATGTTGGGTGCTTTAACATCATTTGATTCTGATTCAACAGGTTTATAATCTCAATCTTGGAAGTTAAAGTGACTAATTCTTTAAGCAGGGATTTAGAAAAATGGTGGAATAATGGGAAAAAGATTGTTGAAAACGAGAGCGAACAGATCATGAACTGATTTGATCTTGTTTCTGTGAAAAATATAAATATTTAATTGATTAAATCAATCCTCTCATGCCTCGTGAGTTAGAAGTGAGTGTTTTTGCGTGCAGTCATACACGGAAAGTGAAAAGTTGAATATTTAAAGATGGATTTGGGAAGAGAGATTATAACCGAGCCTCGGCAGCGCACCAGAGCACGGAGTGATGACTTTCTCTTTTCATAATGCTGAAGATCGAAGGTGACGGCGGATCAAAGGCTTGTAGAGCTGAGTAGCAATGTGTTGGCCATATTTCTCCCCTCCTCTCTCTCTCTCTCTCTCTCTCTCTCTCTTTTTTTCCCTGATGCTTTTCTACAGCATGCATGATAAATAATGAAAGTCATATGTAGCTCGAGGCTGTACAGAATGCAGCATCTTGGAGAAAATCACGGATCTCAGATCAAATGATCAAAAAGAAAAAAAAAACAAAACAAAACAAAAAAACAATAGGAAAACGAATCATTTCTCAGGCCGTGACGAATGAATCACCGGGTTTGTCTTATTTGCCTCCAAATGTTTTAACCCTTTAGTTACACTGAGTTTAGAAGATACATAATCAATTAGCAGCTCATTATAGTGACTGGTTTATTTTTTTAATTCCAATCCCAGTTATTATTTTATATCAGTTTGTACCCACCTGTGATATTTTCTAATGAATCTTTTAGCTTCTGCACCCTAAAAAATATCAGCGAATGAATCATTGAAACCACTATCAGTATTTTCTGAACGAGAATGAATCAGTATATCAGGTTTCACTCTTAGCTCCTAAACCAAAACTTCTTTTTTTTTCACTCACTGTACAGTTTGTAGTTTAGAAGTTGGTCTCCACTCAAAACTGGACTCAAAATCCCAGAATGCAATGCGGCTGAGTTACCCATGGCAGAGCCTCGGCTCGGCTAGTTAGCGATCTATGAGCTGACGAGTGTGATGAGATCGACGGTGGTATTAGCGTTAAAGCTGATCTGTATGAGTAGAGCGTACAGATGAAGAGGAGAGGAAGCTGGATAGACTGAAACACTAAAGCGCCGCCGCATCGCTCTTTGAGTATACATTAAGAGAGCGGAAAATCCCATGACTATCAAAATAGAGGCAATGTAGGAAACTTAACTAATTTGAAGATAGGCCAACATGTCAATGAATTTCACACGACATTATAAAGATTAATATGCAAAAACTTCAGAGTGGATTTTTGTCTTTAATGAACATTTTGTTGGGTCCAGAAAAAAAAACTGAAATATTGAATTTTGCATTAATTACTCCATTACGTTGCTTTTCTCCATGTGCAGCCTTGTTGCTAAGAAGAATATTAAATATATTTGTTTTTTTCATCTGCAGTTATTTGACATATTTGTCTAAAAGTGTGATAAATATCTATCCTAATCAGTGTTCAATTTCGAAATATTTTGCATGTCGAATTACGGGAATTATGGGAGTGCAAAGTTATAGAGATAAAAATAAAGTTATCATTAAATAAAATGGATGATGATAAGAATGATTTCCAGACTAGATTTTCTACATATTGTTGTTTTGTTTTTTTTTTTTTAATTTTCTTTTCTTTTGTGAACATGATGCTTGGTGTTAAAAAAAAAAAAAAAAAACATTATTCAGTCTGTACAAGTTTGCTATTCATATGCATGACTAATGCTACATAGTTCGCTGAACAGTTACTGATTTAAAATATTATTAAAATATTCTGTAAATAGTTACCATTAGCTAGAACTTGACTGGAATCTATGCTAATCTAACCTGGCATTAGCAAAGGAAACAGGCTAACTTAGGTAAATATAGCCAGTTAATGTGAGCAAATTAGCAAAACTTACCTTAACACATTTTCACCTCATGTGTTGTTTATAAGTGGAGTACTTTTTGACTTATTTTGACTTATTTAGTAACACAGAAACCGATATTTTTAGATTTTTAGCATGAATCTTTGCACAAAGTGGCCATTAGATGTAAGACAAGCAGATGCTAATGCCAATGCTAAGCATTTCCTTTCTCTACTCTTTAGCCTCGTTTGTGTAAAGCGAAGCAAAAAAGAAAAAGATTGCTTTTATTAACAATAAAAGCAGAGTGTGTAATGAGCTAAGTGGCCGTCGGAGAGGTTTCCCCCTGGACGCGGCCCAGTTAAGAGCTTGATCGTCCAGGTGGGAAGCGAAGTTAGCAAGGAGGAGGAGAAAAGCACTTCATCACTGTCCTCCCTTTCTTTCCTTCCTTTAATCAGTACACAAGCTTACACACACGTTGCGTTCACCGGGACATCGCGGCCCTGTTCAGTCTGATCCGTCATCCGTATAATCGAACAATCGCTTGAGAATAGCCAAAACCCCACGTTCCGGTTCTGGGACGCTGAAGCATGAAGAAGAAGTTCAGCTGAAATCTGACGATTAATCCGAGGTGCGTTTATCGCAATGAAACATCAGAGGAAATCCTTTGCTCGTTTTTTTTTTCCTTTTCGTTTTTTATTAATCATTCCTGGAAACCACACAGGTGCTATCTGATGGGTTTTTAATGAAAGCCGTCGGGTCACCGAGAGGTCACTCGAGGACCTGAGATGGACTCTGGCTTTAAGCCATACACATAAAATAAATAGTTCAAGAGTTCACACACACGGAAAAAAAATCCTGATTAATTTTACTTTTATTCATTTTAGTTCTTACGAGAAAACTAAAAGAGAGAGAGAGAGAGAGTGTTCAATTTGATGCTCGCTCTACCATTCAGCAACGATCTGGGATCGAACACGCAAGTGTTAAAGGAGCCACGTTTTTAAAAAATGTCCCGTTTCTTTGGTTCAGCAGTGAAAAAAAAGGTCTCTCTCTTCACAGCGTCTGACTTTATCTACGCTACGTGAGAGAATTATTTGTATAACTCACTATCCATCGAAGGAGAAACAGCGCCAGTGTCCTATTTAGTGCACTAGGATGTGAATTTAGGACAACGCATGCAGCTCTCGAAGTGCGATGTTAGTGCTAATATTAGCTACTAAACTTCTCTATAATCCCAACTAATGAATATTAATGAACACTGGGGGCGGGTTTATGAATATTAATGACTAGTGTGTAGGTCTCAGGGAATCAGGCTTTGGACTGGAGAAGCAGAGAAAGGGGATGATTTATTAAAAATGCATAAGCATAATTTGATTTATTTATTTATTTATTTATTTATTTTCGAGTAAAAGCCAGTTAAGATGTGTTTCATAGAAAAAAAAATGAAAATAACAGTCGTAGTTTTAGTACTCAGAAAAAAGCACGCTAGTGCACCTTTTATATGCTAGCATTTGTAAGTATCTAGAATAAACCTGAACTAAAACTGCCTCTGATATGCTAGGCTAAGTACTTGGAGAGAGGTACACTAGTGTAGCTTTGATATGCTAACATTTATACGTATTCTAGCATAAAATTTCATTGATGTACCTTTAATATGTTAGTTTAAGTGTTAAGAAGAGCACTAGTTTACTTTTTTAGTATTTGTAAGTATACTAGAAGCAGGCTAATGTACCGTTGAGATGGTAGTCTAAGTTCTTGTAATATGCTAGTCTAAGTCCTTTTTTATGTTAGTCTAAATTGTTTTGAGATGCTAGTCTAAGTCCTTTTTAGGCTAGTCTAAGTCCTTTTTATGTTAGTCTAAGTTCTTTTTTTATGCTAGTCTAAGTTCTTTTAATATGCTAGTCTAAGTTCTTTTGAGATGCTAGTCTAAGTTCTTTTTTTATGCTAGTCTAAGTTCTTTTTTATGCTAGTCTAAATCCTTTTTTATGCTAGTCCAAGTTCTTTTTTATGCTAGTCTAAGCAACTGGAGAAATGTAAAGTCGACACTAGTTGCTAAGTTATCTAAATAAACTATTATTTTTGTTTTAGATTCAGTAATACAGGTTTAAAAATGATTCCAGTACGTTAAATACTCACATCTATTTATTTGTCCACATACATTATTTGTGATTTTACATTTCTATAATCCAGTATATTCAGAACAATGTTTCCTCTTTTCCTTTCCCGTCTCTGAAGCGCCGAAGCTTATAACTCCTCCGGTTAGATCTGTCTATCTCCCGGCGTATTTCTCCTAAAGCTTGTGTAAGATTACGGCGGCTGAAACAGCGAGCAGCTGTAAAACACGTCTGACGTGTCGGAGAGGAAATGCCTTTGGCAGGAGAGGAGAAATAAAACTCGTAGGTTTTAGGACTCTATTATCCAGACTGAACCATTAATCTCATCTAAAGCCGGGCGTACGGACAGCAGGCTCGATCGGCCCAACTGAAGATATATTTATCACCTTTCGCTAGTGCTTTAGCACGGACTGATAAATAAATCTGCGGAGAACAGACCAGGGCTGGAATGAGATTACAGTGAAGGGAATATATTCTAACATGACCTGATATTTACGCTTTTTCCCCCCTCAGTGATTTGTCCTGCTGCTGTTTCCTAAAGGCCACTGGACTATATAACACAACGTCTTTTATTATTTAGCGAAATGAACAGTTTGTCTATCTGTCCCGAGCTGCAAAACACGTCATCTTCGCAAGCGAAATGATCTGGAATGTAGTCGAATTTATCGAGTATTTCCTGTAATATGATTACAATAAACTGAATATAAGATTATTAATAAACTTTATTTTATATAGCACCTTTAAAAAGACCCCTCAAGTCACATGTATCAAAAAACAGTTAATAATAAAATGCAATTCAATTATTAATAACAATAATAGTAACCATAATAATAATAATAATAATAATAATAATAATAATAATAATAATAATTAAATAACAAAAACAAAGTAATCAAGTAAAAGCAATCCTAAAGAAATAAATTTTAAGAGAAGATTTTAAACACACTAAAAGACAGTTTTGGAGCATTTATTTCTTTTATTTCTAAAAGAAGCAGAATTAATACTGCTAATAGAGCAAGAATATTATAAGCTTGAAACTTAAAGCTAGGTTGAGTAATCTTGTATTTGGTTTATTTTAATTGTATAATATGAAACACGAGATAAATTTGACTATATTCAATATAATTTCACTCACTAAGA
Source organism: Pangasius sanitwongsei (assembly GCA_037576675.1). NCBI lineage: Eukaryota > Metazoa > Chordata > Actinopteri > Siluriformes > Pangasiidae > Pangasius > Pangasius sanitwongsei. The sequence continues at coordinate 1,297,071 of CM075009.1, read as the reverse complement.
TGATTTTTTTTTTGCAGTGTGTCATTTTGCTCAGCTCGTGTGCTTCTGAACCTGTGATATAAATATGATATGTAACGTTACCTGTGCAAGGTGTTTGTGAAACAGGGAACGTCTTTATATTCTATATTCACAAGTGTGTATTAATCGTGTTTCTGTTCCACACATTAGTGAGCCGTTCTGAGGTGAATCTCGAGCTGCTTCCTGAACACACGCAGCGAAAGTGCTGCAAAATATCAAAGCATTTAAAATAACGAGTGAAGACTTGAGGAAGTTCAGCTCAAATTTCTCTTTATTAGATATTTCTCTTCATTCGCAGCTTGAAATGGTTTTATTCTATTCGTTTATTTCTACAGAGAAGCAAATTAAAATGATCTGCCACTCGAAAAAAAAAAACACTTCAAAATGAGTAAATATGTCTATTTAATACTTATTTATTTATTTATTTTATTTTTTATGATTGTACTTCTTTCTTTCTTTAGTATGAGTGTAGGTCATTCTTTTTTCTTTTTCTCTTATTCATGTGTTTTTCTTTCTTTCTTATGATTGTAGTTCATTCTTTATTTAGTGTGAGTATATTCTTTCTTTCTTTCTTTCTCCCTTTCTTCCTTTCTTTCTTTCTTTCTTTTTCATTCAATCTTTTTTATTTGGTTTGTTTTGATTACTAAATTTAAAACTAAACTAAAATAAAAGTTTTCTTGGCACGTCGTCACATCTACTATACTTACAAATACTAGCATATAGAATCTCTTCTTATAATGAGTAAATATGTCTAGAAATAGCTTTAATAATCTTTTAATTGTTATATAACTGAGAAAAATTAGATCATTTTTCCTTTATTCAAGATATATTCCCTCGCTAAGAGATCATTTTCTGCAGTGAGGATGGTGTGATGAAGCAGAGTTATTGTTATCACCCCAAAGTTGATTATTTTCCTCTAACAGCACATCCCAAAGTGGTTTATTCCACTGATACCACAGCAATATGTGAACAATTATCATTTATTAGCGAACGATACATTGCACGTTTTATCCATTTTGATGTTGCGGAAAGTCCATGAAACAAGTTCTTGCTTACGTTATAGCAGCTCTAAACAGTCGTTCCCTCCCTCTCTCTTTTCTCTCTGGAAGATAATAAGACAAAAACAAAGCGAAACAAAAATCGTAGCTTGTCATGTTACCGAGAAACTTCAAAAAGCGTAAACTCCTCTGTCCCGAAGATGTCGGAAAACTTCACGTTACAGCTTCACCTCTGACTGTTACAAAGCGCTGACACTGGAGACTCCTTCCATACATGTTAAATAAACATCTCCTTACAGATTAAAAAACACATTTGTTAAGTTGTTACTATAGAAACGATAGCGTGTTAGAAGGAGCACCTGAGTGTTGTTTTGTCGTACGACATGAACGTGTCGTATATACGTGCTGTAGTTGCACGTCTGAAACACGTGCTTGCTGTCCCGAGTCCTGCGTGAGCGCTGAATAAAGAGCTTGTGATTCTGATTAATAAGCACCGGAGGAGCTGTGAGTCATTATTAATCTCTGCTCCGTGAATTCGCTGAATCATTAGAAGAGATTGAGAGAAGACACTGCTGTGGTTTTGGGTTTCAGATTGCTGACATAATGAGATGATGAGATGAAAGTCAGACTGGAATGTCGGTCTGGCTCGTGTGTGCCGCCGTACTGTACGTCTTTTCATTCCCCGAAACCTGAACCTGCTCTGAAATCACTCGATCGTTAACCGTCCGTAATGGAGACGCCTAAAATTTAACCACATTAATCACTGCCGACTTTTACTCACACTTTAAACAGGAGGTTTTTATTGTTGGGCCAAAACCTTTCAGACTTTCCTCCTCTCCTCCTCTCTTTTTATCCTTCCATCCTTCTATCTTTCTATCTTTCCATCCTCCTATCCTTCTGTCCTTCTATCCTCCTGTCCTTCTGTCCTCCTATCCTTCTATTCTTCTGTCCTCCTGTCCTCCTATCCTTCTGTCCTTCTATCCTTCCATTCTTCTATCCTCCTTTCCTTCTGTCCTTCTATCCTTCTATCTTTCTGTCCTTCTATCCTTCTATTCTTCTGTCCTCCTGTCCTCCTATCCTTCTGTCCTTCTATCCTTCCATTCTTCTATCCTCCTATCCTCCTATCCTTCTGTCCTTCCATCCTTCCATCCTTCTATCCTTCTATCCTCCTTTCCTTCTGTCCTTCTATCCTTCTATTCTTCTGTCCTCCTGTCCTCCTATCTTTCTGTCCTTCTATCCTTCCATTCTTCCATCCTCCTATCCTTCTGTCCTTCTATCCTCCTATCCTTCTGTCCTTCTGTCCTCCTATTCTTCTGTCCTTCTATCCTTCCATCCTTCTATCCTTCTATCCTCCTTTCCTTCTGTCCTCCTGTCCTCCTATCTTTCTGTCCTTCTATCCTTCTATCCATCTGTCCTTCTATCCTTCTGTCCTCCTATCTTTCTGTCCTCCTGTCCTTCTGTCCTCCTGAACATTTATAAAGTCTAATGCCAGTTGTTAATTCTGGAAGTGTCGTGCTGTGTAAGGAATAAAACACTGTGTGTGTGGTGCAGTTAGAGGAAAATAATCAGCAGGGTGGTGTGATGAAGCAGAGTAACTGTGACCACCTCACAGTTGATTATTTCCTTATAAGTGTTTTATTCCTCTTATACCACAGCTATCTACCAATACTTACATTTTTATATTAATTAAAGAATGACACCATAATTTTTATCCATTTATAGTTGTGTTAATGTTGTGTAGTGTTGATGAAACAAATTACTTCCCTTTCTTTCTTTCTTTCTTTCTGTATTTATTTATTTATTGAGTGAATTCTTTTTTTCTTTCTAGTGAGTGTAGTTCGTTCTTTCTTTTCATTCAATTGTTTGTTCTTTGTTTTTCATTCTTTCTCTTTTTTCTTTTTTCCTTTCTATATATATGTATACTGTATATATATATATATATAAATTTATTTATTTATTCATTGAGTGAAGTCTTTCTTTCTTTCCTAAAGAGTGTAGTTTGTTCTTTCTTTTCATTCATTTGTTTTTCTTTCTTTCTTTCTTTCTTTCTTTCTTTCTTGAGAGGGATAAGTGTGAGACAGATAAAGCCCGTGCTCCATCAGGGCGGTTGTTTTCTCTCCTGATAGAAAACATTAGTGTATTATATTTCGAGGCGTTTCAGATCAGAGTGTTGTTCTTTAATCAGTGAATAAAACACGCACTAGTCATAATAAACACTGGATTCATCCATATGCAGTTCCTTTAACTTCACTTTACTGCTTTAATCAACACACGTCCAGATGCCTGGCATCCTTTCAACACACACACACACACACACACACACACAGAGAGCAGTGACCTTGTCTCAGATTGTCTGACCTCCAAAAGTAATTACAGAGAGGAGAGAAACAGCGCTGCTCTCTGACCTTTGACCTTCAGCGACACACACTTCCAGGACAAAAGCCGATTCGACCCCGTGTGCAATTATCTCATCATCATGGTCCCATTCCCATCAGGCTGTGTGTGTGTGTGTGTGTGTGTGTGTTCTATTAGATATACAACTCATTTCAGAATTATTGGCACCATTTTTGGGACAGACATTAAACACACACACACACATCTGACACATTACGGTCGCTGTGTGAGTTAAATCAAGACTGTGATATGCTGCATGCTACAGTGACTATATACACACACAGTATTACACACACTTACACACACACAGTTACACACACACACACACACACAAACAGTTACACACACAACTGACCCATTACTGTCCCTGTGTGAGTTTAATTGAAACTGTAATGTGTTGCATGCTCAGCTACTACACACACACACACACACACACACACACACACACATGAGAGATGACAGGATGGTCTCACACACTGATTAGTCTGGTCATTAATGAGGACGTAGTTGATCAAGTGCCCAGACTTGATTAAGGCTCTTGGAGGACGCAGATGTTCCACATACTGATCATCATCATCATTGAGAGAGAGAGAGAAAGTGTGAGAGAGAAAGTGTGTGTGTGTATGTGAGAGAGAGAGAGAGAGAGAGAGAGAGAGAGAGAGAGAATGTGCCAAACAAAGTTACATCTTTAGGCTCCTGAGTGATGCAACTGTTGTTGGGAGATCGCGGATTCGAATCGATGCCACAGCCATATCCGTACACAGGGTGACTGTGGTGTCAGGGTGGGAGGGGCTTACTCGCTCTCTCCTGTCAATCACAGTGACACTAGCCAATCAGGGGCGTCTGTGAGTTCATGTATGCAGAAGAGAGCAGATAGCGTTTCCTCTGAGTGTGTAACGCGGCCCTGTGACAGTGTGACGTAAGAGTGTTAGCTAGCGGGTGGGAGAAAATGGAGAAAAATGTTAAATCTTAAATAAACATCTCCTTCCAGAAAACATCACCTTACACACTGTTTATATGGAGCATCTGCCATACGAGTACCTGTGAATGAATGGTTACTATAGAAACGATAACGTACAGGAACGAGCGCGTTAGTATAAACCTGCACTACTGTCACAGGTGCTGTTACAGAAAATTAATCAACACTTTCTGACCAATCAGAATCCAGAATTCATCTCCGTTCTTATAAAAGAAGGCTGAACTGGATGTTGGAGGTTTTTAATAGCAACCGGAAAATCCCTAACATTAAAGCTAAACCGGTGGCTCTAACCTTCTATGACTTGTTAGCAACATTAGCTTAGCTAATCGTGTGTCTGGCGCAGAGCTAAAGAAGCAGACGCCAGACAGTGAACATGTCCTGACTAAGTCTGGGTTCATTTTTGGATGAGCCGCTCCTTTACTGCCGTCCGCTCGGCTCAGCGCTGTAATCGTACGCCTGAGGTTTGTGTTACGGCTTTATTGGGGAAAAGAAGTCATTAAGTGTTTTTTAAAGACCCACAACAGGTGATTATGGGTAATCATGGTTTAGCGGTTTTGCAGCTCGCTGACTGTTTCTCTGACGTCACAGCACCATGGAATCACATTAACTCTTCAACAAACTGAAAGTAATGAGCTCTAAAGCACACGTCTTTAAGCTCGGTCAGTTTGACAGAGAAATACGATCACAGAAATTGTAGAGGAATTTTTTTCGGTGTTTAACTGTAATGATTTTAATTCTTTTTCATATTTTACTCAGTCTCTGTGTATTCAGTCCAACGTTTGACATCTGCGTGTGACACTGGTTACTCATTTTATTTGTTCTGTTCTGTATCCGGCTAGCACGGCCCTTGGTTAAGAATCTATAATGAAGGTTTATGATGAAAAATAAAATTAGAAAATCAACATTTCAGAATGTACAGAGCGTGCAAAATACAAACAGGGAGAACAGGCTAAATACAGACTCCTTACTCCTTACAATCTCCTCTTCTTCTACTTCCTCTTCTTCTTTTTTTATGCCCAGAGATGAAAAACTTTGAAATCATTAGCATTAATAAACTACCAAATAACCCAAATAACCCAAATAATATCCATCTCATGTCATATAGTCATGTGACCCAACAGAGTTAGTAAAAAAGAAAAAAAAAGAATACCTTGAACATATGCTTTATTGGCGGACACAGGTATGAATTTTGGGGGAAACAATTACGTGCAATTATTTTTATGTCCTGATTAACAAGCTAAGTTTATAAGTTTCTGGGATATTTTGTATTTTTTTATAGACCTGAATGTCTATAAAAATCTGAAACTCATTCCTCTATATCTGTAATTAATTGTCATATAATGACTTCTATGCCTCTCCAACTCACTGCCTGTTTTCAGACCTAAGGCCCGCCCACTGCTCATTAATATTCATAAGCTAGCAGCCTAAGACTCATTAATATTGAACAGATCAGAATATTGGAAAAGGAGAAGTGTTATGCACATCGTACGGTTGGAGGAGTTTATTCGGTTGGAAGTGGGTGGAGTTATGGTGGTTAAGTGAATCCTCAGCTTGCTGAAATATGGTTTTATGGTCAGTTTTTTTTTTTTTTTTTGTCTCCAAATGTATTTTTTTAAAGCTGGCCTCATAGTCTGATTAGAAAGTTGCTTCAGACATATCGCACACTTGGGAAAGGGTTTGGCCTCGTCACCGCCCACGCACGTAAATCCAAATTTTAAATATAACTCGCTTTATTTACAGAACTTTTCCCGCTTGTGCTTTGCTCATCTTGTCATTTTCTTTTACTGACAACATGCCTGTCCATTTGAAGTAACTTTAAGGACTTCTAAAGATGAAGACGCTTTTAGTCAAGAAGAATGATTTAGCTAGCTATCACTGATTTACGTTTAACTCTCACATGCTAAGAATTATTATCGTATGAGTAACTCAATCAACTTCTCTCACTTTTTACTCATGTAAAATCAGGTTACAGTAAAATCATAAAGAATGAATGGTTTCAATTAATTTAGTTTTTCACTTGAAAAAAAAAAATATATATATATATATATATATATATATATATATATATATATATATATATTATTAAGATTTAACTTAACTTGTTGCTGACATTTCCATCATAGTTTCACGAATCCCTTGCAATACCACCATGAACCACTAGGGGTTCACGAAACCCTGATCTAGGATATCGTCCTGGTTAATGTGGAACGGCGTGGGTGAAGATGGCCATTTGTTAGTTCTCTAAGCTACGGTCAGATTTGTTTAGACTGGGCAGAGGTGTGGCATCTCGAACGCCATTGGCTGTCGTGTGAATCAGTCACGCGCTTGAACACGCCGTCAGTCTGACTTCCTGTTTTCACAAAGACATGTTAAAATACAGAATTAAATCATGGTCTAAATCACTTCTAAGAGTAGAAGTGGGACCGTGCACAACTGTGCTGCTTTTAGTCAGTTCTCGCCGGGCCACGCCCACATATCTCCGTTGTTATGACAGCTTTGATCACATGCTCCGTCTAGACCGTGAGAGGAGTGGGTGGTCAGCTGTGTTACTCTATCAGTATTATCGCAGGGTAACAGATCTGCCGCATCGCAGCAACCTCGCTTCCATCTGCCTCTGTCCCTTTGAGCCTAAAGACACACCAAACTCTTCTTATATACACATTTACTTCCTCAGGTCACGACCTCTTTAATGGTGGTGACGATGTGAGCGATGTCCAGCTGCGTCCGGCTCGCTCAGGAACTCTCGCAGGAGCCAGTTTGATATTTTGGGGCAGATGTTTTATTTGGGTTGGGCTCCTTTGATCTGAAATGAAATTTGCTGAGGAATGCTGTCAGTTGGCGCACGGATCCGTTCCAAACACACACACACACACACACACACAGTGTTTTCCCAGTGGCATGGTTGCCGTGTCTTTGATCTCATTTGAGCAGCAAGAACATGTTTGCAGTGAGTCAGCTAACAAAAAAATCACATCAGATCACATTAATCATATTAATTCAAACAATATAATCTCAAAAACTGTGTGGCTGTGTCTCAAATCATGCTGCATACCCTATGTTTTGACACTAAACCCTACATAGTTATATCTAGTACTTGTTGAGACGTTTGTTGTAAAACAAATGCTAACATTTTGCACATTTTGAACAGAATGGTACATCGCATCATTTAGATATGCCACTAAATCCAACCAAAAACTGCAAAAAGTGCAAGTGAAGCCTAATATTATGTTTATTAGTTACAGTACATGTCTACAGGGGGTGAATATATATATATATATATATATATATATATATAATAATAGTGGGCCTAAAGCGAAACCTTGTGGGACACCGTACTGCACTGTAGGCTATGAGAAATCTCCATTAACACTGACAAACTATTTCTCTTTGATTATTTGGTGTGTGTGTTTGTCTGTTTTGTGGACATGCCCTGGGTTTTTAAATCTTTGATGTAGACGAACTTCAGGCCAACTTCCAGTCTTGTTAGAGCGCAGTCCTTGACAATGTGTTTCAATAACTGGATGCCACTGTTGGCCCCAGAGGAACCAGTTTGCATTGTACCGACCTTGACTGCTGCAAAAGTGGTTTATTAACATCCGTTCTTCTTGAGGGACATCAAAACATCGGATTTCAGGATCTTCCACCGGTTGGTAGTCAACCAACTCATCTCATGGTCAGTAGTGTTTACAACCAGGAACGTGTTTCTAATCTGAGCATTTTGTCATACCTGTCTTGAATTTTGTAAGCAGTACATGCAAATAGAGAAGAAAAAAGAAGATAATAATATTGGGCCTAAAACCAAACCTTGTGGGACACCATACTGCTTTTTTTTTTTTGAGTTTTGAATTAATGAAGTTCCATTAACAGTGACAAATCTGTAACAGTCTGTCAAATAATATCTAAATCACAGAAGAACTTTTCTATCTAAAACGCTCATGCTTTCCAGTCTCGTGGACAACAGCGTCAAATACTGCGCTTAACATCTAACAGTACCAAAAGGGAAACATTTATGTGAATTATTTATGTGAATATGCAAGAGTGAGAACATGTTGGACCTTCAGGAGGATGACAGAAGCTTAAAAAATCAAAATGAAGGATATGGAGCCTAAGAAAATGATGTCCTGATTATCTATAGTCAGTAGTTTGCCTTTGTGGTGTTTTTCCAAAATGTTCCTATTTGGAGCTTCTGCAGTAGGAAAGTGTTTCTGCTCTGAACATCTTGTCATGACTTGAGTCTTTTCTATTTTTGTCATGTCTGAATTTTGCTAAACAGAGCAGGAAGAACAAGGAAAATAGAGAAAAAAGGAGAAAATAATAGTGGATAATAGTGGACCTAAAACTGGACCTTGTGGGAACCAGTGTGCACTTTTCTGTTCTGAAGAATCTCCATTAATTCTGACAACTTGGTAAAAGTTTGCTGTGTAATATCTAAATCAGGGAAGAGCTTTTTTTCTGAACTCTTGTTGTCTATAGCATCAAATACAGCATTTGTGCTTGTGCAGTCAGTACTTTGGTGTTTTATCAAAAAGTGTTCCTGTTTAAACGTTCTGCAGTAGGAAAGTATTTCTACTCCAAACGTGTGTCATGTCTGTCCTGAATTTAATAGGCAATACAAGCAAAGAGATAAAAAAGAAAGAAAATAATAGTGGGCCTAAAACCGAACCTGTGGATCACCATACTGAGCTTTTCCAGCTTCTGAAACATCTCCATTAACACTAACAAACTGGTAAAAGTCCATCAAGTAGGATATAATATATACAGAGAAAGCACTTTGCCTTTATGGTGTTTTTCCAAATCGCTTCATTCCTGTTTGGAAAGTTCTGCTCCGAACATCTTGAAGTTTGAAGGCAGTACCAGCAAAGAGAGAAAAAAAACTGCAAATAACAGAGACACTGATTTGTGCTCACTGAGGTTCTGAAGAATCTCCATTAAGGCTGAGAAATTGGTAAAAGCCTGTCATGTCCTATCTAAAGCAGGGAAGAACCGTTCTGTCTGAATGACCATGTTTCCAGCCTCACGGTCATCAGAGCCAAATACTGCACTGACGTCCAGCAGTACCAGTCTTATTCCATTATAATCATTATACTCTGCCTTTGTAGTGATTTTCCAGAGCGTTCCTGTTTGGAATTTCTGCAGTAGAAAAAGTGTTTCTGTTCCGAACATTTTGTCATGTCTGTCTTAAATTTTGCGAACAGAGCAGGCAGTACAAGCAGTGGAAGGTTTTCTGGGTTTAAAATAGCAAATAAATGGCGTTCCTGTTTATTCACCAGCACACTCCTGTTTTTGATCCGAAGCCAGTGCATGCTGGGAGGAAACGGTGGTTACCTGAGGATACGCCGACGATTTGTCACAGAACTTCACTTATCCTCCTCACATCTCTTTTTTCTTAGCTTTGGCCTGTACTTTTTTTTTTCTCTACAGGGGCTGCTGTTTTTTTTTCCAGCAATTTCACTTTATGGGCAGAAAAGGAAAAACAAAAACAGCACGTGAGCGTGTGGCTTATTTTCCTTCTCTCCATTCTTCTTTCATGCGTAGCCAGAAAGAGCAGCGTGGCCTTCGTCTGTGCCGATTTCCCAGTGCACTAACCTTTCTCTAACAAAATGTCACAGATATAAAGCATGCTGACATTTTTTACTAACATGAAGGTGGGGTTTTGTTTCGTATACTTTAAAAGAAGAAAGTGAACAGTTTCCCAGATCTATGTTCTTTATTAATTTGACCTGAATTGTTCGATTAATTAGAAAATTTAATCCAAGGATTTTCAGATTGATGTCGAGTATATAAACAAATTTATTGCTCCAATGTTAAGACCTGTAATGCACCTTTAAAGTCATTTCGGGAACAGAGATTAATACAACCGAAGGGCAGGTAATAAACATACTCTATATTCCACATCATGACGTCATAATAGATAGATAGATAGATAGATAGATAGATAGATAGATAGATAGATAGATAGATACTTTATTGATCCCGAGGGAAATTCTTAGTATCCAGCAGCAATAGACAGTAACAACAGAAAGGGAAAGGTAATAGATTAAAATAGCACCATAAGTCTGTACAGTCGGTACTAAGTATAAAGATATGACAGTGTAAATACCTTATGAATTTACTTACTTACAGTCATTATAAACTGGTTAGTGTATAGAGCTGACCAGAAGTTAGACAAGTTACATTATACAAGTTATACAAGCTGACCAGAAGTCAAAATAAGTTAAGTTATCCAGGTTATACTAATAGATGCGTGAATCATAGCAGTAATATATAAGTCAAGTAATATATAAGTCAAGTAATATATAAGTCAAGTGATATATAAGTCAAGTGATATAAGTAATAGTAATAATAAAGTTTAAGTATTTAAAGTCTCTCTTTACAGGGAATCAGTGTAAGCCACTGTATATTTTAAGCTTCTTTTTCAAAACTCTCGTATTGCAGTTTGTTGTTGTGTTTGTGTAGCATTGTGTAGCATTGTCTTTCATACACAAACTCGCCATAAACTCGCCTCATTAGAAGTTTCACCCAAAGTCGTCCCAGTGTTCAGCTGTTTGATCTGGAAACAGAAAATATACAGGCATGCCAGTGCCTCATCTCGGAAAGAGGACAGCAAACGCAGTGACACGTTAGTGTTTTTCCTCTTGATTTATTCGCCTTGTGTAATCTGAGAGTGCTGTACAGTCTGAGTGCGCACATCCACAGCGCTGAGGGTGAAAACAGCGCGCGCTTCGGACTGACTGACTGACTGACTGACACGCTTTACACGTTACTAACTGCATGGATACAAACCTGGACAAAATGAGAGGGTTATGGACGTTTCTTTTGCTCAGCTTCTTGGGAAGAGCTATCTGGGGTTTCCCGCAGCGGTGTAAACCTGGCAGCTATTTTCAAGGTTGGTCAACTGTGTTACTGTTGTTAAAAATGTAAAGCTATAACATCATTTAATACGAGACATGAGTCAGACACTATATAGAATTTCAAAAACCTGCAGGAGCTCATAGTTTGGGGTCAAACAGAATTTATAGTAATGAAACTTGGCAGTCTATTGAACGTGCATATAGACAGGCTGTGTGAATCTGTTTTAAAGTTAATGGCTGACCCCTTACTCCCTGTATATGTGCACTGCACTGGGTATAAAGTGATGGCTTTTACTCCCTATAAAGTGCACCACATTTTACACATGGAGCCATTTAGAAATCAGGCACTAATTTAATTTTCCGTATTTTACGCCATCTAGCGTTTTATACCCTATAATATTACCCGATTTTTAAAACAAATATTTTCTCCCACACAGGACAGTGCAGAAGTCCTCCTGAGGAAAAACGTGAGTTGACAGAGTTGTGTGTTTGTGTATGTGCAGGCTGTGGCTTCCTTATGCAATATTCCCATACATCTCACATACTAATTACATGTGATCACATGTGAAAAACACGTGAAAGTGCATTTCTAAGCCTGCAATTGGACGTGTGAGCACATGTGACGTGTGAATAATGTGATCACGTGGAAAATGTGAAGCAAATGAATTATGTGTGAAAAACTACATTCATAAAAACACGTGCAAGTGTGAAGCGTCCATATGTGAAAATTTGCGCATTTCTGAATCATGTGATTACTCACATAATTTTATAGCTCTCTCTCTCTCTCTCTCTCTCTCTCTCTCTCTCTCTTTATATATATATATATTGATTTTGCCTTTATACACCACCACAATGTTTCACAAATGTTTGTAGAAGCAGTCTGCATGCCTAGGTGCTTGATTTTATACACCTGTGGCCATGGAAGTGATTGGAACACCTGAATTCCATGATTTGGAGGGGTGTCCCAATACTTTTGGCAATATAGTGTATATAATATTAAACACCGCCAGCATAAATGAAGTCTATGTGTTTACCATACAGATGTTAACATTAACATCTGTAATAAGGCCTGTTTTGTTTGAATGATTCAGAACATACAAAATGTCGCACTGAAAAGAACTGAAAAACATCTATTATTTTATTGCTTCAAATTGAGTTTTTTTCTGAAAGAAAAAATGGTAGCCTGGTTGTCCAAGACATGTTGATACTGATATATACAAATAAGCATCTGGGCCATAATAAGAACAGTTTTGAAAGTGTCTGAAACAGTTGAAAATTTGCCAAGAAGAGGATACACGAGTGAGGTTGCCAGTACTTCTGTCCTGGACTGTATTTCTCAGTCAGAGAAATGTGGACCAGTGAAGTCATGTTTGAACACACGTACAGCTTTTTATTGCACAAGGTAGCAAACATAGTGCAGATATCTCAGGAAATGCCATTGCTACTGCTTTATGTGTCATATAATGTAACCAGAAAATACATCACAACAGGTATTATAGTATATTTGCACACAAATTACTACCTATAGTGAAACATGTAATTAAGCACTTGAATTTTAGATACTACTAGTGTTTTTCTGTTTTGTGTTTTTCTTTTACCTGTCTAGCCAAATGTACAGAGATCATCTTGACCTACTGTAAAGATATGCCCTACTCCACCACCATGTACCCTAACCTCCTGGAACAAAAAAGTCGCACTGAGGCTGAGCAGAGTGTGGAGTATCTGCTTCTGAATGTAGTTCATTCAGTGTTAAATGGGGAGTGCAATCCAGATATACGCATGCTGGGCTGCTCCATCATAGCGCCACGCTGTGAAAACAACAAGATCCTAAAGCCCTGCCGCAGCACCTGCGAGTCTGTGCACAAAGCCTGTGACCACATGTTTGAGCGTATTGGAATGGCTTGGCCCTACTATCTAGACTGCGACCGCTTTTTTGTTAGTGAAGAGGAGGGCTGCTATGACCCACTGGAAGGCCTGAGAGGTAATGTTTAATCTGATCAATTGTTTCATACATTGTATGAACTTTCTTTATTCTTCTTTCTCATTTGAGTGCACAAAATTCTAGCTATGCTTGTTGTTTCGAAATACAGTACCTATCATGTGATATCACATATGACCCATTGTAAATACATTCTTAGAAAAAAAGGGGTTTGCTCAGTGCATGGTTAATGAGCTGAAAATAAAACCCTCAGTTCTACTGTCCTAGGGTTCTACATAGAACATTTAATGGTTCCCCAAGAGGGACAAACTGAAGAACCCTAGATTCCCCAAAACTTTTATTAAGAATAAAGTAGTAATCCTAATAAACATATTGTGAGTCCACATTTATAATCAGAAGCTTGTACTTCTAGCACCATACAGTGCTCATTGATTTGTCCCTGAGTAGGACAGGTTCTATGTAGAACCCTTCAACAGTGAAGTTTCTGAAAGGTAGAACTCTAGGTATTAAAAGAAAACCTTTTTCATACAAATGTAAATAGAAATGCTTTTAAATAGCATGCACTGACAGTTACAGATAGGTCTACAGTATATAGGCTACAGTGGATATAAAAAGTCTATACACCCCTGATAAAATGACAGATTTGTGTGATATAAAGTAAAAAGAGTTGGTTGAAAAAAATGTGCACACCCCTTAACTAATTTTATTCCACTGTTCTGTGAAACAATGCTCCAGAACTATCAAACTGAGATGGGATCTCCTGTGCACTGCCCTCTTCAAGTCATTCCACAGGTTTTCAATAGGATTTAGATCTGTGCTCTGACTGGGCAACATTCCAAATGTTAATCTTCTTCTGAAGCCATACCTTAGTTGACCTGGATTTGTGCTTTGAGTTTTTATTATGCTAGAAGGGAAAATTTTCCAGCTGTCTAGCAGAGGCCTGCAGGTTTAGTACCAAAATAGATTGGAATTTGGAGCTATTCATGATACCTCTATCTTGAGGCCTAGCTGAAGAGAAGCAGCCCTATAGCATGATGCTGCCACCACCATGCTTCACTAGGGGTATGGTGTTCTTTAGGTGTTTTTGCACCAAATCTACCTTGGTCTCATCAAAATCTGGGTGAGAAAGGGCTTCCATCTAGCCACTCTACAGCAGATAAGAGAGATAAGATAAGAGAGCAAGAGATTGTTGTCACATGCAAGAAAATCCTATAGAAACAGTTTTTTTCAGAAACAGATCTTTATTTGGGGTTAATCAGAATCACTTCATTGATGACAGGTGTATAATAATTACTTTTGAAAATGAGTTTTGAACATGAATATGATTGGTTAATTCTGAGTACAAGGGTGTGCACACTTATACAACCAGGTTATTGTAAAAAAAAAAAAAATTCTTTTTCTTTTATTCCCTAAAGCATTTCTTTTTGTTTTTTACTCAAATTTTGTTCCCAATCAGAGAGGGTTTCAAATAGAAATACTTTAGGAAGTAAAGAACACTTAACTATCCAAAGTACCCTTGAGAAATCTTTTTTTCTAAGATTGGGTAGTCAGCTGATTTCCTGATTGAGCACCACCTTTCAACCAATCTGATTGAGCACTACTATGGCCAACCAAAATGAACTTGTACGAAAAATACAATAGTGTGAAGTTCCATCTGTGAGAGGTGCAGTTCAGTGCAGTCAGAATACAGAAAGCAGTTTAGAGAATGAGCATTTGCTAAAGCTTAAAAGGTGACTTTCCTAGCTGATCTGAATTCACATGAATAACAAATGTGTACACCTTTCTGTAGTTTATAAGTAATCTAACATATATCTCTGCAAGTGTATTCACAACTCATCTCACCCGCTCTGCTGATTTGTATTTTTATACAGAGATTTTCTATCTAAATCTTAAATTTGCTCAGCATTTTGTCCCTTAAGTACAGTATCTACCTTTAGAATATAAGCTGCAGATTGACTAAGCAGGCAAAAATACTAACAGATGTTTAACGCAATCTCTCAGGTACCTAATGAATGCCAACGTCTTTGATACTCGATGCAAGATATATTTTAAAAGGAACAACATTTTTCTGTGTTTGTCTTGTTCACATGTTTTGTCCTGGGTCATTTAAACTAACCTACTATGCAACCCAGTTTATGGTGTCTGACATGGCCATTAGGAATTTCTAGTTTACTTCTGTATTACTTTATGGTCCTTTCCATGAGTATGGTGTCTAAGTTTAGAAAAAGGGTAAACATTTATATCTTTATATGGTATGCTGTAACATTATGATTTCCCTTCACTGGAACTAAGGGACCCAAACATGTTCCAGCATGAATATGCCCCTGTGCACAAAGAGAGGTCCATAAAGACAAGGTTTGCCAAGGTCAGAGTGGAAAACTCCAACCTTGAACTTCAACCATAAAATATAAACAGACACATTCCCTGAGCTTTCTCTTCCTTTAAGATGTCATTGATGATTCTTTGATGATTACATCCAGGTCCTGCACAAAGTAAATAAATAAATGGATGCTATTAATTCAGTTCAAATCAATGGTGACAATCTGGAAAGTTGTACCATCAAAAGAGCAGTATCTTCAATCTTAGGTAGGTTTCTTATATGTATGCTTATAAAATTTTAAAAAATCTAATTTTTTGATACTTTTTAAACTCTTTTTTTCTAAAGAGAAAGAGGAGCCTGAACTGGATAGCATTCCAATAGAGGAGTCCTCATCAATAATGCCGTTCACATATCACTCCAACACACAGATGTTCAACATCCTCAATAAGACAGCAGAAGAATGCTCTCATATTTCAAGAACATACAGCATTGGACAGAGTGTTGAAAAGAAAGACCTGCTGGCAATTGAGTTTTCAAGCAACCCTGGAGAACATGAACTATGTAAGTGATTCAAAAGCAATAGCAGTAAGATGAATCAGTAAATGCAGTGGAGCAGAAATGAAATCTAACATCTTGTTCTGTACAGCACAACCCTAGGCTACATTTAACTTTTTCAGGGGTACTTTATAAAGCCTCCAAAGGCAACACTATAAACACACAACACAACAGCTTTTGTAGAAAACAGATACCGAACCAAGTATTTGATGATAGTGGCCTATTTCTCTGCAAATCTAATTGTTCTTCTGTGTCCTCTTGTTTGGTAAGTGGAACCAGAGGTCAAGTACATTGGAAACATGCATGGAAATGAGGTCATGGGCCGAGAGCTGCTGATTTACTTGGCTCAGTACCTGTGCTCTGAGTATCTTTTGGGAAATACGCGGATCCAGACTCTCATCAACACCACACGCATCCACATTCTGCCCTCCATGAATCCTGATGGCTATGAATTAGCCCTTTCTGAATTGCACAGAGTTTCTGACTCTGATTATGATGAGGTGAGAGGTTATTAACTCTCATATTCCATAGATTCCAAGTAATGCATTTACTATCGACTAATGTCACCATTTGAAGAAAAGTTCTCCTTTTCTACTTTCTATCCTGATGGAGGAAGGAAATGTTTATATTTTATTGCATTTTGATCTAACCTGTTAACAGTCAAGCCATCTGAAGGTGTCTAGGATTCCAACTGTTCAGCTACTTTCCTGCAGACTTTATATCCATATGAACTATTGGACAAATGTCTTCAACTGCACTGATGTAACATTAGTCTTACTATCTGTAGCTTCAGAAGATAGTTTTACAGACACGTCTTTGTCCTCATGGGGATGATACACAATGCTGTGTTGTTACACAAGAAATTCAACTTATTACTAAAAGACCGTTTTGAGAGTTTATGATGCCTTTGAGGTAAACCACTGAGGTATGCAAGGATTTCACACAATGGTTTACAAGAATTTGCAAGCAGTAGGCACATGTGGTTTTAATCATCACTACCCCAAAAACACTATTACTGAATACTTTAAAAGAAACTTTAAAAGCATTGTCCAGATAACAAACCCATTTATCGTCATATTAAATCTACAGGATGCCATATACACTGTGTATACAGCTGGTCGTCGCAACGCCCAGAATATAGACCTCAATAGGAATTTCCCAGACTTGAATTCTCTTGTCTACAACCAGCGTAGTCTCAAGCATTTTCGCAGTGACCATATTCCCATCCCAGACTCATACTGGCTTGGTAAGGTAGGAATTCTCAATCCTTATGTACAGCAGCACCACAAAATGCATTTATAACTATATTTATTACAGTAGATCAACAATATGTCATAATGTGTATGTGTGTGTGTGTGTGTGTGTTTGCGTGCACCTATATAAAGGTTGCTCCAGAGACGTATGCTGTTATGAAATGGATACGGTCCATTCCATTCGTTCTATCTGCTAGCTTTCATGGAGGAGACCTGGTGGTGTCTTACCCTTATGACCTTTCAAAGCATCCTCTCGAAAAGAACATGTTCTCTCCCACTCCAGACGAGCAGGTGACTCCTGGCAGCTAATAGGCAAATTTCATCACTGCACTGTTGTAACACTGCCATGAATAAGTACTAGTTACAAACTGCAGCAAGCCAACTGATGCAACGCAAGCAATACAAAACTCAATACAAAATACAATTGCAGCAGTGTTACACAAGACATTTGAATTACAGGTCTTCAGACAGTTGGCCAGGACTTATGCAAATGCCCATGACACAATGTCCAGCCAGGACACTGACAGGTGTGGTGGCAACTTTGCTGATAAAGGGGGGATTGTAAATGGGGCTCAGTGGTACAGCATACAAGGAGGTAAGTATGGTGAAAATACATTATAGGCTATTAATTTAATTAATGTTGCCATGATCAGGTTAATATAAAATTAATTCCTACCTTCCTTTTTACGGCAGGAATGGGAGACTTTAATTACCTCCACACAAACTGCTTTGAGATAACAGTAGAGCTGGGCTGTGACAAATTCCCAGCAGAGGACGATCTAAATACAGGCTGGAGAGAAAATAAAGAGGCTCTCCTGACTTTCTTGGAGTCGGTAAGACAATCATTGCATAATTTCTTTTTTAAAAAAAGTGTAATTGTATAATAATAAAGCTGCATAGTGTGTAGTTTATTGGATACATTAAATGCCAATTTGTTAAAAAATGTGTTTTATACCTGTAATAATTATAGAATAAAAAGATAAGTTACTTAATTTCAAACTTCTTCTTGACATTTTTCTGACCCAGAAATTAGTCCGATCCTCAGCTCAGAGCTGTCCATCTCTTCAACTTTTCTCAACAAGGCCACTAGTTTCAGTTTTTTGTACACTCTTTTCCCCCTCAAGCATCACAATCCTGAATTTTGCAATCTCTCTGAATTCCTTCCGTACACAAGATTCAAGCAGGAAAACAAATGTGACATGATAGGCTTTTCAGTTGCAGCAAGTTAAAAAAGGAGTGAAAAAAGTTCACAGAATCTCATCTTTAAAAGCTATTGAAGAGCAGGTAGTGGTGAATAAATTAGGTAATCTCATGTGTTTTCTAATGAGCTACAGGAAAAAGTCTGTGGTTGTTCTTGTCCCTGTTTATTAATGAAACATACCAGACCCTTGTGCAAATACTAGACAACAATAGAATAATGGCTCTTCAGATTGTTAGGGCACTTGTATAGCAGTATTACACAACAACGTTCTTCTAAGGTACTTTTGAAGTTGAATTATTATTATAGGTACTGCATATAAAATGACATAGTAAGTTCTTAATGCTTTTTCTGTATTTTTGTATTACTTAAGTGCAAATAATTGAACACTTCTGTTAAGTAGTATTCTCATGAGGTGCGAGTAAGCTATCTTTTACTTAAGTATGGCAAAATATGTATGGATAAAAAAGTATTACACTGTCTAAATATCATATCATATTTTACTGACTGTCAGTCCTGTATCTTTTAAATTTAAACGAACACTCAATGCTCATAATTTTTTTTTGTCAAACTATGTGTATACAGTGCCCTTGGGTGGGAAAAGGCATGTTCAATCTTTTAATTTAGTTATGGATCTTGGCACTGATTGGGTTTGATGTTATCTTTAGACTCCAGCCACTGACTATTGACACTGAATGCTATAAATGCAAAATGCAAACAAAAATATATATTCCAGGTGCATATGGGAATTAAAGGAATTGTGAAAGATGAAGATGGCCATGGCATTAAAGGAGCCATTGTGTCAGTCAGAGGGAACAGGCATTACATCACCACAGGTACTAATGTAGGAAAGGCTTTACTATGCTTTTGTGACTTACATGTGCATACCATTTACAATTAGCTCAACACTGATAAAACAGATCTACTACTTGTCGGTTCACCAAAAAATGTTGCCCCTTTCTGTGCTGATAATGTTAACATTGCTGGGAACTTAGTTCGACCTTCCACCACTGTTAAAAACCTGGGTATAATCTTTGACTCCTCCCTCTCTTTCCTGCCTCACATTTCTTCACTCACTAAATCTGCCTT
>CM075009.1:1231361-1277377 GCA_037576675.1 Pangasius sanitwongsei | reverse complement strand
GAACCAGCTCTTCTGACCACCTTGTCCAGTCTCTTAGCATCCCTTTTTTTCAGACTGCCACCCCAGCACATCACTGCGTAGAAAATAATAACTGTTCGTAAGATTTTTAAGAATACGTATAACAATGTTATGAGATCGTAATATCGGTTATATGAATACTTATGACAATGTCATAACACCATAATGCTAGACTTATGCATATTTTCACCTGAAACTTAACTAAAGAGGGTTTCTTGTTACTGCTCATAAAATTTTTATGAAGACTTATGAAGGCACTGTAATGACAGAGATATGTACATTTTGTAAAACCCTTAAATAAAGTGCATTTGTTATTACTGATCATAAGATTGGAACACATGTGACATGATGTCACAGTGACAGTTATAATAACGCTTATAACAACATCATGACATCGCCTCTGGCTTGCTCATTAGGGATAACTTCACATATTTACAATATATAAAGTAAAGTGCTTTTTCTTATAACTGCTCATTAGATTTTTTTATGAATACTTATGGCAATTCCATGACATTTTAATGTCAGTTATATGAGAAAGTATGAGAATGTCATGACATCATCATGTCGCATTATTTGGCCCTTAAAGTGTTCCTTATTATTGAGCATAAGATTTCTTTATTAATACTTATAACAACTTTTCTGACTTCATAATTTCAGGGTTATCTATATGTTCTTTAAAGTGTGTTTCTTATTACAGCTCATATGATGTCTATTAATTACTTTATTATTACTTATAACAACTTTATTACACCATAATGACAGTTATGTATATGTTCTTCAGCCCTTAAGTAAAGTGCTTTTCTTATTACTGCTTAGTGATTTTTTTTTTGTACTTATGACACTGTCATGCCATTGTAATGTCAGACTTACGCATATTCACTCTCACCCCTAAGTAAAGTGCATTTCTTATGAATGCTCATAAGAATACTTATTAAAATTTCATGACACCTTAATGACAGAGTTATGTATCTATTCTCGGCCCTTCTTTGCCTTTCTTTTTGAAGTTTTGATAATGAATTAAAATCGATAACATGATTATAACTGTACTAATCCAGCTGCTATAACTCATTACAAGCCTGCTCCTCAGAGTGCAGGTCAGTCATGTTCCATCACTCAGCAGAAAAGTCTTAACCTCCTGTGTGCAGCATCAGCATCCTCCAGCCTCGGAGTGTCATAAACTGAAGCAAAGTGCCGTGCCTGTGTGTGGAGTGGATTCGATCTGCTTCACCTCCGTGCTGTTATTTCTGTCCTCTGAGAGTTCTTCTCATCGGCTCGCCGACTCTCGCTCTCCCCGTCAGCCTGAATCAGCCTCAGCGAGACAAAGTCGTCTCGCTCTGACAAACAGCAAAATGGCGCAAATCTCCGCGGAGTCCACTAGAGATCTGCCGTCTCTGTTTTCCTGTGCTAAATACGAACCAGAAAACAATGTGGTCCAGAAATATCCCCCGAGGTCGGGACACGGGATCGGGATCACTGATTGTTTTGGAGAGATAGCACAAGGAGCCATTTGTTTCATTTATTCTGGCCTGACAGAATGTTCAGGGTGAAGGGACTTTTCAAGGAATACGAGCAACATTAAAGCCAACTTACTCCAAAAGACAAATCAAGCAGTTTAAAGTTGGTAACACTTTACTTAAGGGTGGTGTTCATAGGGCTCCATAACCCCTACATACACCGAAACACTTATAAAACCTTATTCCGATAAGTGTCAGCTGTCAGAAAGGCTACTTGCTTGTTTGATGAATGTTGATGTAACCCATGAGTCAGGTGTTGACAGTTTTCTCGTTTCTCATCTTGTTACTGCTTATAAGAGAGTTATAAATACTTAGGACAGTCATGACGTATTCATAATGTCATCTATATGAATACTTATAGCAGTGTCATGACAACATAATGACAGAGTTATGTATATTTCCTCAGACCCTTAAATAAGTTTTAAATGAGTGTTTTTTTATTGCTGCTTTTTTTAAAATAAGAAATTATGACAGTGTTATGACACATAATGATAGTTAAATAATTATGACAGTGTTATGACACTTAATGATAGTTAAATAATTATGACAGTGTTATGACAGTTATGACAGTTATGTATATATTCTCTGATGCTTAAGTAAAGTGAATTTCTAATTACCACTTGTAAGTTTTTTTTTGTTTATTGCATACTTAAGACAATGCTATGAACTGATATAAATACTATATGCTATAACTTTACTATAACGTTATATTATTATGGCACTATTAGCTTACTAGTTGTTTGTGTTTTAGCACAACAGACTTTAATGAAATGCACTTTTTAATGTTAAGCTAGCTAGCTTGTTTTAACAGCAAGACAACACGTTACGCAATATTTAGCAATTTTTGAAAAGAATAAAATCTATGTGCTAGTAATGAAGCTCTGATTTGCTGCTTCCTCAGACTAATCATTTATATTTGGGATATTGAGTTCACTAATAACTTCTTTTTTTTTTTAAATGACTGTCATGTGACTAATTTGAGTCGATTGTTTGGCAGTGAAATTATGTCATCTTTAATCTCGGGACATTGACAGGTCCTCAGTTTCTGACCAATAACCATAATGATTTTGTGATGGAAAAAAAATGTCGATTAGGAAAAAGTATGCCTGATTAATGTCCATATTCACTTCCCCCAGTGACATTAGCGAGTCTATCACAGGAAATGATCTCATTTCAGACATAATGACCTGCGATCATATTCAGCACTGCTCTGTTCATCCATTTTTTCCGGAAATTCTCCCGGTTCTGTCGGCATTGCTCACGGCAGTCTCTATAAATCCTGCTGAAATTAGGCCATTTTCACTCTCTCTGAATGAATATGTGCCATTTAGCCTCGCCTTCTTGTCGAAGCTGACCTGACATATTGCCTTTTTCAGCACTTCAGGGACTCTGTGGTTTTGGAAAGGTCAAAGCAGACGGCTGAGTCACTTAGAACGATTGTTTGAACACTACGCGTCTTTCCCCTGATGTCAGGTCGCATTGGACATGTTAAAAAAGCAACCATTCGATTTGCAGGGTTTATTTCTGTGCCATTGTTACAGAGTCTCAGCAGAACAAACAAAAGACAACAAAAGACACGCTTAAGTAGAAGCATCCGTGTATTTTTCTACACTTGGCATGTCACATGTACCGAGGTGAGAAGTGTCTTTATTATGACTTGACACGAGTAGCACTTACAAGGCGTCATGAATGCAGCATTAGTCCCCGAGTTTCTTGTGTGTTTGGAGTAACCAGCGCCGTAGTGAGTGTGTATTCTAGCTTCTTTATGATAACATGAGATCCACTTTCTTATATATATGTGACTGTATGAGATTTTTATAAAAATGCTGCTCGTGGAGCATTACGGAGCGTCTGGGAAGGACAGCTCTAACTGCCTAAGATACACAGCTGTCTTTCTCTTTCCGAGAGTAGCAATTATGTGCTGCTGCAGTCTCAGCCTCCTGCAGCTGCGGCACTGACAGGATTCAGACCTGTGATCTGTTGATGATGTGGCGAAAACCGTAGACAAATGTGGCATTTGGGAGCCAAAAGCATAAGGAATAATTAAACCAAGATGTGATGAAACAAAGATGTAAACCTCTTCTAATGCCCTTTTTTTTCCTGGTGTGTTTTTTCACAAAGGCAGGCTGATGAGGCTGGTGCTGTGATGTCCTTCTTCAGCTCTGCAACATTATAAATACTGACTCATCACATGACTAAAAAAATCTCAGCACAACACAAAGCACCACACAGAGAAGCTTCAATGAAGTCTACTGCAGGACAAATCCACTAGATTTTGAAGACTCGAAGTGAAAGATTGATGGATATTGGATAACATTCTTTTTTAAACACTTAGTCTGTGGTTTGTAAGTGAGTTCCGCTTTTTATACGGATATGTTTGATCCCGTAAATCCGAATCGGACTTCAAAGACACTTTTCAGGTTCAAGGCGAGGGATCGTCTCACTCTTGTGATGTCACGCTGAACTTATGTCACACACAAAACTATTTTGAAAATCCAATCTGTAAAACCCATCAAAGTTTCCCACCTCGGTGAGTTTTCTGATCCGCGATCAAAGGGGACGTGGAGAAAAAAATCCTCGTGTTGATAAAGAGTGAGTATTTCAGTTGGGATGGAGAAGCGGACATGAAAGGACGCAGATGCTCTTCCGCTCGGAGAGGGCGAGACTGACGGATACTTGGAGGCACACATCAGCTCGAGCTCAAACCAATTCAAAGAGGCTTTGTGAGACTTTATGACCTCTTAGCATGCAGCGAACCGGTGATTTAGATCCGTGGCATCCCGAAGCGGCGCCCTGCCCTCGAGGCTCCGGGACGTTTGGCTTGGACTGAGGCCATTTTAGTGAAGTCAAGCACGTCCCACCCTGTACACACTCCCCAGAGAGAGAGAGAGAGAGAGAGAGAGAGAGAGAGAGAAAGGGTGGACCTGGGCAGTACACTGGCCTTCATCCATGACTGAGAATCTCAGCTAAACAAAAACACGTCTCTGCTTCGGCACAAAATGCCGCTTTCATGGACGAGGCTTGAAAACGTTGCGTGTTATGATGCAAAGCGATGACCGAGTCGAGGATGGAAAACACACCCAAAATGTGCTGATGAGTCAAAAACGGAGAGTCATGAACATTAGTGATGCTCGTAAATGTTAAAGCCATCAATCTTACACACACACACACACACACACAGATGTCTGATTGTTAATCTCCCCAAGCTCAAGGAAAAGTCTTAAAATTCATTAATAAAACACAACCTGTGCTGAAGTGTGATCTGGTAACTAATAAGCTGGAAATTTGTTGCGTTTTCAAACAAAATATCAGAATAACGCAGGATTTATTTTACATGGTTCTCTGTTACTCTGTAATCTTTCACTCTTGTCCCCTGAGTAAATTCCAGCTGCAATCATGTACAGATTTTTTAAAATTTTTTTTATTTTGACTCAACAGTAATCTGATATTTTTCATCTCATTTGCAGGTTGGTGTTGTCTCATAAACAATTCAGACTGCTGTTATTCACCACAGATTAAGCAAAAAAATATTTCAAATACAAAGTGTTGGATATTTTGGACGAGCGTCTAAAAAAGTCTTATTACTTTAGATTACTTTCAATTTTTATTTATTTGGTTTTGGGCTGCGATCCAATTCCATATCGAGTCTGAGTGTGAACCGAGCGCACGCAAGTTTCCCAATTCATCACTTACATCTTTGGCATCCAAAAGTATTTATTATTATTATTATTATTATTATTATTATTATTATTATTAGGCTGCATGTAAGTGTAGCTTCTAATTAAAAAAAAAAAACAATGTATAGATTGTCCTTTTTAGAATTTGGAGAATATTATACAGATACAGATATTACACATTTTAAATAGTTATATTTAGCTAGCTCTATTTGTTTACCATTGAATTTATGTATTTATATGTTTGATTGATTATGAATTAGATGAATTAGTTGAATTAGAAAGAATATTCCAAAGATGAAAAATACAAGATTAACACAAAAGGCCCAAAATATGTAATAAATTCAAAATAATATATAGCAATTTTATTTAAAAGGGTTTTTTTTTGGTAACTTTTTAAAAAAAAATTACATCAGTGATGTTTTAATAACCTGATACAGAAAAGATGACACTAAACCGAAGGTCTGCCGTGAGATTTACTTCCTCTCCGGAGTTTTCCCAGACCACCAGCATCACACACACACACACAGTAATGAGTGTGTCAGGCTCAGTGCCAACGCAAACACACATTTGGTTGAGATTAGGCCGGTGTTGGGTGCTGAATGCCCTCTGTGTGTGTGTGTGTGTGTGTGTGTGCTCCTGATCAGCACAGACGCCTCGCTGAAACTTTCCGAACGCCGGCGCAGGGAAAAGGGCGGAAACTTCCACGGTGTTAAGCATCAGCGGTTTCCTAAATTTGTAAGCCTTTGACCATTAAAGAGTAAAGTGACCCCGGCTGTTGTTTTTCCGCCCCTGCTCACTGCCGCTCCTTTTTTTTTCCCCTTCTGATTTTTATTTTTAAGAGACCACATCACTTATGTGAATTAGAGGCCCTGAGGAAAGACAGGAATGGTGCATTCTGGGACGGCAAAGCGGTAATGTGGAAGGACTTACATGTGGTCGATGACCCTCTGTTCAATCGGGGGTCAAAGAAGAAAGCCGGAGAGAGACGAGGGGCTGATGGGAGCTGTGTGAGCACGGCTTTTACTTCACCGCTTATCAAAAGAGAAATAAATAAATACATTTTACAACGTTTTAGAACGGTTTATAAATAAATAATGTTTTATTTAAAATGGTGTAGTACTATTTTAGCTGTTAGAATTTCATTACATACAACGATTTTTATTGTCCTGGGTTACGCCATAATGCCAGCACTGGTTTTAGAGATTTAATTTAAATAAGTAAATACATATCTTTCAAGGTATTCTTCTTCTTCTTATTATTATTATTGTTATTACTGTGGTCTGATTGGTTACAGTGGCATTGTGGGCGGGAACAAACATTGCACAGAGACTACACAGCTGACACACCGTCATATCAGAGTGTCTCATATATATATTTATAACTTATTATTAGGAAATCACTTGCTGTTGCTGAGGATGGCTCCACATGGACAGACTAAAGATCTGTGAGATTCTTGTGGATGGTTCCACTTAAAAACCATGAAGACGGCTTTGGACTGCAACTGATATGATCAGTTTTGCACTGGAGTCTCCATCAGTGAACAGTTGATAACGTCAACAAAACAGACTTAATATGAAAACTATAAGGAATTTCCTGGTTACGCAATCACACTTGTCGACTCTGTAGTACACAGTTATAGAAGGGAATGATTTATAATCGCACTATCCGGTGTCACCCAGATGAGGATGGGTTCCCTTCTGAGTCTGGTTCCTCTCAAGGTTTCTTCCTCATATCATCTCAGGGAGTTTTTCCTCACCACCGTCACCTCTGGCTCACTCATTAGGGATAAATTTATACATTTAAAATTCATATCCTGAATGTATTTATTTCTGTAAAGCTGCTTTGTGACAATATCCATTGTTAAAAGTGCTACACAAATAAAATTAAATAGAATTATAATTGTATACATACACCTAACTGTATAGCTAGCTAGATATTTATGTTAGCTATATGTTAGTGGAGATAAATAGCTAAATTCTGAGCTAAAGCCACAACAGCAGCTCAAAGCGGTTTAGACGTCGCGCAGTAAAACCCACCGTGGTGTAGGAGTGGGTGGTCTGATTCATCGCTTTGTCACGAACGTGAGAAACTGCAGAATTCTCTCTAAATTAATGGCGCAGGGAAAAAAAGAAGAGCAGAACCACTCCCGGTTCTCTGCTCTGACCTTTTCACCAAATTCAGATTTCAGATCGTACAGAGGTCCGTTTCAGCGCAGGCTCCAAAGTCAGTAAAAGCTCTCCTTTAGATATGCTCTTTGGAGTTCTCCACATAGCGCTGTTCAATGAAATTAGGAGGAAGAAAAGCAGCCCGGATTTCGTCCTTGAGTTCACAGAGTGCCGGAGAATCACAAAGAAAAGAATAATAAAACACCCAAACCACGTTTATTTCAGCCTTCAGCTCTGTTTATTATTTTCACACGCTGCGCTATTTATGATCTGTTGACTTTGAGAGTTTGACTTCGACTCATACGTAAAGAAATCATTAATTCCTGCTTCCTCCGTGTGTTTTAAGAACATCATTCAATGATATTTACGTTCCAAATTGGCCATGGATGTGTGTGAGGAGGAAAAGGTTTCGACCCGCTGCTCTGTTACTGAATAAAGCCGGTTTTGTGTCTCAGTTGTTTTTTTTTACGTCGTTGAGCGAAAATAGAATAGCAGGGCAAAGGTGTCGCTGCAGGGCATTCTGGGATATCGGATGGGGGAAATCCCGACGTCATGGCCTGAGCGAAGGTGCAAGAGAGGAAATTTCCCTTAAGGAGGAAAAAAAAGGCAACACATTAATCTCACACATAGTGTTTTATTCATTTATGAGCACGTGTGAGATTTAATTTAGAGCTGTGAGAACAAGAGGAACTTTCAGAATGTGTTCAGTGGTCTGAGGGAAAAGAAAGGCAAAATGTGTGTGTGTGTGTGTGCTGTTAGCATCCAATATAAATATTCAACATCAATTACCGAGTGTAGATGACCTCTGAAGCCTCGGGTCGTTTTTCTTCTTCTTCGTCTTCTGCTTCTTCTTCACGGTCTTTAAGAATTCATTCTCATTAATTAATGAATTTGCTGTCAGGGATCGGCAGCGGAGCAGACGCAAGTGCAGATTGGAGTTTTTATTGTGAAACACACAAAAACAAAGACTATGAACATGAAACGAAACAAACAAGAGCTAGATCTGCATGGCAAGAACATGAACACACCGTGGAGTAACATTCAACAAGAACAAAAGCTAGACAACGAGACGCACAGACTCCGGTGCTGCGTCTCAATTCGTCTACTTACACTATGCACTAAAAGTATGTACTCTTTTTGTGAGGAAAAAATACTTACTTTCGAGAGTGTAGTGAAACAGTACGCAAGCACTGGGACATGATAACGAACACGTAACGGAAGAGAGCGTTGTTGCCTAGTTACTCACGCTGTCACCTTAAACAAACTCCTCGCTGCATTTCAGCTTCTCTTCATTCATTATTCTTTATGAAACGTATGCTACATAATTTCATTTACTATTCCCTTGATTTATTTTTCCACGTTTCATTTACACCGCTCTAAAACATGTACTTGAACTCGGTGAAGCAAACCATCACAAAACTCCTCCTCCCCCCCCCTCATGCAAGGAGTTGTGGGTAATATTAGCTGAAAAAGTGTTGACGGATCTACGTTTCGAAAATCTACCGGAAACAGTCGACCGTCCGGGAACCTTCTCGTTTCAGCACACTGCGATTCGGGACACGATAATTCTAACTATTTAGGACGGATAGGAGGGGAATTGGGAGGCAGCAAAGAACTTAAATAGCGACTCTAATTAGGTGCAACAGGAAACAGGTGATCAGTGAAGCATGTGACTTGGTCATGTGATGTGCTGGGGCTGATGGGTAGTGTAGTTCTGCACCGTATTCGTCACTATCATGACATCTGTATCATTTTGACCATAAAAGAGTAGCATTAAAGATGCGTAAATCTGAACTAAAAGCTGATCTTCCCAAGTGCTTTATTCCTCTTAGACCACAGCAATTACAATATTTAATTTATTAAAGAAAGACACGTTGTATTTTTTTTATCCGTTTATAGTTAACGATTCCCGTTCTCACCTACGTTATAGCAGCTATAAACAGCCGTTCCCTCACCAGCCTCTCTTTTTTATCTCTCTCTTGAATAAGATTAATAAAACAAATAAACCTCAGATTTACTGAGGAACCGCAAAGAAGCGTAAACTCCTCTGTCCTGAAAATGTCAGAAAACTTAAAGTTAGAGCTTTACTTCTGACACTGGAGACTCCTTCCATAAATGTTATGTGCAAGTCCCTGTGAATGAGCTGTTGCTATAGAAACGATAACATATCAGAGCTGCTGCTAGAGAAAATGAATCCAAAACACCTTTTGACCAATCAGAATCCAGAATTTAACAGCGCTGTGGTATAAATATTAAATATTTAGCTGTTATTTCCATGAGCCGATGTATAACCGAGCTCAGGATCGCTTTCTGTCTGAGCTTGACATTAGCAGTAATGCTCAGGAGCAGTCAGCAGCACAAAAAAATCCCATCTCCAGAGATTAATACCCCTCTCTCAAGCGTTCCCGATCGCTTCGTTTTTTTCTCCGTAACCGCCGCCACTTCCTGGAAACCCACTGTGCAAGCGTCCTGTAATTAACGAGCAGAGAGCGAGCCGGTCAAACGTCCATATGCACTTTCAATTACAGACAACGGTGATGGAGCTCTCGGAGAAATCGTTTCACAGAGCCGTCGCCACCACCGTAATTTTTCCCTCGTTCGCCTCGCAGTGGGGGACAGACATAAAATGGACTCCTCGTGGAGAGCAGAGAGGCAGCGTTAGCGTGAAATATAGAGTTTGAACAGAAAGAAATGGAGTCGTGAATCACGGGGAAGCTGTCTGATGTGTATCCTTTTAAATTAATTATACATCCAGTGATTCTTTCTTCACTTTCTTCAATACGTGTGAGATCAACAGCATCCGGTTTAATAGCATGCATTAGCATTGATTAGCATTAGCATGTGTGACTACGTGACGTGCTTGTGGCAGTGTTTCGAAAAATAATTCACGTCTAGCATATAAGTAGCAAATATATATGAAAACATTCATTTCAGTGGCTGCACATGCGCAAGCTGCCAGGGAGAGAAGTGTGCGCTAGAGGAATCCGGACACTCGGACACAACTTGACTCACGCTTTATAAACCAAAAGCTCCTCATTACGGTGAAGAATCGTTGAGTCGAGCGCGAGTTACGCTTATTTACGTATCTGGTTCTGACACTTACACGCGTTTATATTCACAAACCTAGCCGTATTGTGTTCGTGTAGAAATATGACGTTTGCCAGGAAAGTGTTATGAGTTTGGGAATTCGGTCTCAGACATTTAATTTTCTTCTCATCCAACATTGCGCGGGTCGTGTCCTTAAGGTCGTTTTTAAACTTTTGTGTTTTTTTTTTTTTTGGCCCATTTGATGGAGTGAGAAAGCTGCGTTCAAGCCCGAGAACTGACCCCATCCCTGGTCTGGCGTTTCCTTCCACCGAACCACGGCGTTGTGTTTAAGCTCTCCGCTCTCAGAGCTGCGCAGTGATTGGTTCGACTTGTCATGTGACTTCCTGTTTCAGGTGTGGTGATGGCGGGGAAAGTGTTACGGTCAGCAGAGGAGACGGAAAGTCTTCTGATTTTATTACATACTCGAGCGCTATAATGACCTCAGCTCTGTGGTGCGAGTGCTTGAGTGAGAACGTCGTGAAGTATGTGGCTGTGTGTGTGTATTCACTGAGTGTGTGTGTGTGTGTGTGTGTATCTGTGAATATGTATTCACTGAGTGTGTGTGTGTGTGTGTGTTTTCATGGTTCTGTATGTGTACGTCCTCTTTCTAATGTTTGTGTGTTTATGTGTGTGTGTGTGCTTCATCTTTTTAATATTTGTGTGTTTGTGTGTCTGTGTATGTATTCATTGTGTGTGCATTCATTGAGTGTGTGTGTGTGTGTGTGTGTGTGTGTTCATGGTTCTGTATGTGTACATCCTCTTTCTAATGTTTGTGTGTGTGTGTGTGTGTGTGTGTGTGTGTACTGTATGTGTGTGCTTCATCTTTTTAATATTTGTGTGTTTGTGTGTCTGTGTATGTATTCATTGTGTGTGTGTGTGTGTGTATCTGTGTGTATGTATTCATTGTGTGTGCATTCATTGAGTGTGTGTGTGTGTGTCTGTATTCATTGAGCGTGTATGTACTGAGTGTGTGTGTGTGTGTGTGTGTGTGTGTCGACCTGCTTGGCTAATAATCTTCTGGTCATTAGCAGGTATTCCTTCCTGTACGATCACGTGACGTGCTTTTTAGTAAATCTCCCGTGTGTTTGTAAGTAGACAAGCAGTTGCTTTATTACAATTCAGCGCAAATGAATTTTTCCAAACTTTGATTTTGCTGAACAAAAAATGTTTTTCTGATGATTTTTTTTTTCTTTTCTGGTGGATGCACAGTTTACCACAAAAAAAAGACAAAGAAATTTAAATAGATTTAAAGCTGCATTTGTGCTGAAAAAGAAAACCTGCGTTTTTGTTGTTAAACGATAATATCTGAAAACGACGGAGAGATCAGAATTTTTAAGAACTTCAAAAAAGAAGAGTGAAGTTAAGAGTGTGTGTGTGTGTGTGTATGTGTGTGTATGTGTGTGTATGTGTGTGTATGTGTGTGTGTGTGTGTGTGTGTGTGTGTGCTTTAAAGTGTTGACTGAGCCACTAGAAGATGAGCTGAAACTTCTCTCGTTTTTTTTTTCCTCCCCCAGATCCAGATGAACATTCCTGGTGCTCCGACCTGCTGAAAGACGTTCGGAGGAGATGACGGATCTAAAAGCTCACGTTAGAGGTTCAGTCCTGCTGCTTTGAGGACACCGTGATCAAAGTGTTTTAAAGACGCATCTCGAATGACGGCGAATTGAAATCCGTTCCGTCAAAGAGCTGAACGTGATGAAGTGAGGGGAAGGACGCTGAAAGATGAGGAACGTCACGCTCTTAATTCAGGAAAGATGACTTCTGCATCAGCTGACAGACGCCACTTTACCTCTGCTGA
Source organism: Pangasius sanitwongsei (assembly GCA_037576675.1). NCBI lineage: Eukaryota > Metazoa > Chordata > Actinopteri > Siluriformes > Pangasiidae > Pangasius > Pangasius sanitwongsei. Next base: position 1,265,118 of record CM075009.1, on the reverse strand, counting down.
GGAGTAACAGCGTGATGGATTACATACGCTAACGTTAGCATGGTAGCGCTTTCATGTTTTTACTCAGCAGTCAGCTCAGTTTGCTTTAGACCACAACGCTGATCAATTCTCGAATCTGATTGGTCAGAAGGTGTGCGTTGTTTTTTTTGTGTAACAGCATGACTCGGGAAGTAGTTCCGGCGGTAACATGCACATCGGGTTTATATTAATGCGCTCGTTCTAACACGTTACCGTTTCTATAGTAACAAAAACCGTTTCTATAGTAACAGCTCGTCCACAGGGACTCGTACGGACGATGCTTTACATTATCTAAAAAAACGTGCCGTTGCTTATCAAAGAAAAACGCATCATTATTGATGTGATGAAGTTTTTTAACATGCACTGTTTGTGGAAGGAGTCTCCAGTGTCAGCGCTTTGAAACAGGCTCGGCGCTTTGCCAAGTTTGTCAGGAAAGCAGAGGAAAGTCTTTAGGACAGACGAGTTTCCGCTTTCCGCTTTCTTGGTGAGTTTTTTGAGAGAGAGAGAGAGAGAGAGAGAGAGAAGGAGGGAGAGCGAAGAGAAATAAAGAAGGAGAGACAGAGAAGGAGAGAGAGTGAAGAGAAATAGAGAAGGGGAGAGATAAAAAGAGGAGAGAGAAGGAGAGACACAGAGAGAAGGGGAGAGAATGAGAGAGATAGAGACATAGAGAGAAGGAGAGAGAGCGAAGAGAAATAGAGAAGGGGAGAGAGAAAAAGAGGAGAGAGAAGGAGAGACACAGAGAGAAGGGGAGAGAATGAGAGAGATAGAGAGAAGGAGACATAGAGAGAAGGAGAGAGAGAAGGAGAGAGAGAAGGAGATAAAAAGAGGAGAGAGAAGGAGATAGAGAAGGGGAGAGAATGAGAGCGATAGAGAGAAGGAGAGACAAAAAGAAGGAGAAATAGAGAAGGAGAGAGAGTGATAGAGAGAAGGAGAGAGAGATAGAGAAGGAGAGAGAGAAGGAGAGAGAGATAGAGAGAAGGGGAAACAGAGAGAAGGAGAGATGGAAGGAGAGACAGAAAGAGATGGAGAGATAGAGATAGAGAGAGAAGAAGAGAGAGATATAGAGAAGGAGGGAGAGATAGAGAAGGAGAGACATAGAGAGGAGAGATGGAAGGAGAGACAGAAAGAGATGGAGAGATAGAGATAGAGAGAGAAGAAGAGAGAGATATAGAGAAGGAGGGAGAGATAGAGAAGGAGAGACATAGAGAGGAGAGATGGAAGGAGAGACAGAAAGAGATGGAGAGATAGAGATAGAGAGAGAAGAATGGAATCTCCAGCGATGGAGAAATTTTAATTCTAATATTCACACTCCATAACGACACTAGTTTCATCCGCTTTAATGAATTTAGAGCGATTTGATCACTTATACTTTCATATATTTTTAAGAAACGTCTCATTTCGTACATCAGGACAAACTTTTCCTCGGAGATGAGCTTTTGCTGCATGAAGCAACTCTTCTCTTGCTTTTTTTAAACAACATTTAGAGATGTTCCTTAGTGACTTTGGTTTCCATGGCTACGGCATGAACACGGCTGTAGTCCAGGTCGTCGTAGCGACCTGAGAGCCTTCCTCTGATTAAAGTCCATATTATCTTTTATCTAATCACCTATTGGCTGTAAACTTTTCCGATTTAAGATGACGACTTCCTCGTTAACTTCCTGTTCCTGTCATCAAGCAGGCAGCTGGGTTTCTAATTTAACCTGGAGAACAAGATTCAAATAGAGCTCTATAATGTGAAATAGATGACTCCATGATTGCGCTGCCATTTTTCACCCTTGTAACTCTCAAAAATGACACTTTATGCGTTATAATTTTCAACCCAAGAGGTTAGAACATGTATTTAACTATTCAAGCGACTATCTCATTTTTATACGGTCTCTATGCTTCATTTTGCTCTTAAACATGTGACAAGCTGATGTTTATTTTTAGCATAGAATTAACAAATGTGGCTAACTAGCATTCATGCTAACTTCGTGAGGACATTAAAGACATTCTAATGATTTATTTATTTAAGATGTAAGAATTGAATTTCAGTCTATAATTTTGGTAACAAGGGCGTGCTTTCAGGGTCACCTGGTCATTCAATACCGTAATATCATAGCTACAGAATGCAAGATTAGAAAACTGGAATGAATGAAAGCACTTTTCTTCTTCTCATGATCTTCAGGAAATTCAGATGATGCAACTTCCTGTCGAACGTGTGACTTGTGACTTATTGTAAATCTTCCGTAGGGCCGAATGTGTTCAGGGAAAAAGGATTGAGTGAATGAACTAAATTTCATAATTTTTAATGGACGCCTCATGGAACAGGACGTTTCAAGCATGAGATTCAAACATTAATGCAAAAAACAAACAAATAAATAAATAAATAAAAAGATTCCTGAAGTGTTTTAATGATTATATCTCAAGGTAAAGTGTAGTAACAGTGTTTAAAATGTCTTAACTTTATTTTACGTACAAATTTATAAATGTAACTTTCTGAAGTATTTTCGAGACAAATTATAAAATAAAGGTATATTTTCCTTTTTTCCAACCACTATCCACAGGGGATACAAACTTTTGCACTTTAGGTTTATAGTAAATAACGCATGAGATGATCACTACGACGTCATTAAACTTTTAAGTTTTTCCTAAAGGTTCTAACGTTCTATTTATATCTCAGATCAACTCCTCGATGACACCAGCGTGGAGTCTGAACTTGTGTTTAATGGTTTATGGGTCGAAGAACAATACAGGAAAATTTCAGGAAAAAAAAAAAAAAACAAATACGCAAACACACACACACACACTCACACACACACACACACACACACAAAACAACAGAACATCAACACCATCACAATAAAAAGCATCAAATCCAGTCCGTTATTTTTTACCATTTTGCACATGAAGTTAAATAATAGATACATAAAGACAGCTGTTAGAAAGCACATATACATTTTACGTGCTGTTTTATCCGAAATAATAAAACTTCCAGTGAGATTTAAAAAAAATAAAATAAAAGGACGGCTGGATAGAAAGAAGAATCAGAAGTGATGATTAGTGTTTAACTGTAAAGTCCAGGATATAGAGATGTATATTAAAGTTTTCGAAAGATTTTTACATCTGTGACAAATTATTAAACTGCATGACATCACTTTCACTTTTAATAATTTTACTCGTGAACAATTTATTTCACGTATATTTATTATATCCGTGTCCGGAAAAACTCACAGTGTTGAAGGAACTCTTACAGCGCCGAATTAACGCCTCTGGTGTTTCTACAAGAGCTGTGTGTGAGGGGCGGAGTGTAACAAAAAGAAACACGCTCAATTATTCGCATTTCTGGTTTTGTATATTTTTCTTGAAAAACTTCTTGCTCTTGAGCGAAATCAATTCTCGTGACTTTCGTGCTTTTACCCTGAAATTCACACAAAAACTACAGAATTCCATTCGAGAGTAATTTTAAATAAATAAATATGACTTTTTGTATGAATCGTCATCAATTCTGCTGCAGAACAATAACAAACTGGCCAACTTGCGTAAAGGTCAGATACCCAGCGCTCACACGCAGCCCGTCATATTCTACCGTTTTTCTGTTTTTACACAAAAAAAAGGCATTTTCACATTTACCCGTGTGAGTGTACTAGCTCTCTGAACATCTAGCTCTTCTTTCGCTGTCCTGCTTCTCCATCATTATTATGTTTAGATTTTTTTTTTTGTATAAAATTGTGGTCAAAGTGTTCATTTATAGGCTGCGGGGATTCTTTCTGTGGAATTCCAGATTGTTAACGTGAGATAAATTTGTATGAATTTGTTAAATATATAACTATCAGCCCTTTATACATTCACTATACGGCTATTATGAAATGTTTATTTATGTGAATTTATGGCTTCTTAAATCTGTACATTATCATTTTATTAAAGCGTACTGTATTTCACTGCTGTTGTTTTTTTTGCTGTTATGCTGCATTGTGTTGCAAGTAACAGTATAATATATACTCCATTGCCTGATTTTGAAATTATTATTTGGCCTGAGAGGCTTAACGAGAGCGGTAAAAAGGCGAAAAGAATTATTTGGAGAACTTTATTTGTTATATATGATCCTGTAAGAGCTCATTCAGCACTGTGGATTTTGCTGGATTTTGCTGTGTTGGACTCGTGACTGATTAACACGATAATAAAGAGGAAAACAGTGACAGTGTGATCTGCATTAAAAAAGGCACATGACTAAAAACAAAGATACAAAACTCAGGAAAACCAGAACAGGAAGGCTATTTACATCACTGAAAATGCATAAAAATCTACAAAAAGAGCTCACTCGGGCCGCCTCGCTCATCTCGAACCCCACCATGGGACGTTTGATGAATGAGCTGCAGAAAGGCACTGAAAAAGAAAAAAAAAATAGAAAAAAAACCCTCTTCTGCACTCTTTTCTTTCCCTGAACGTTCTCCTAGCCTCCATTTCAAGACAATGCCAAGAGACATTTACATCTTTCATATGGAGCCAAATGTAACGTAAAGAAGACGTAAACAGTCTCTCTCTGTCCTCCTTTCTTCTCTCTTGAATTAAAAAAGTCAGTTCAGTAAAAGTTGGAGGTTCTCCTCTGGTCCACAGCGACCTCCCGTGAAAGAGGTTCACGATATCAAAAGCGTCATAAAAAAATCCAGTGAGGTTTGGAGAAGGATGAAGAACGTCAGAAGGTAAAAACAGAAAACAAAACGCTCACGTCCTTTTCTGGAGCGTAATTAGAAGCAAAGATCATTTAAAAAAAAAAAAACTTTTTGTCCGTATTGAAAATGTTAAACGATCCATCATCCTGCCCAATATTTCAACTGGACCAAGGAGAAGTTTTTTTCCACAGATCTGTGAGATGACCGACACTGGAGCCAAGTCCACATAAAACATGTTTATCTCTCCGTTTTATTAGCTTGAACATCGTAGTACAAGAAAGTCCATCGAATAAATATTTCTTCATTGAAGCTCCTCATTCAGTCGTTCTTGCACTCGCAGTTGCACTCCTCATGATGCTCCAGCGCCACGTCCGTCAACGACTTCAGAGAGCCTCGACCTGGTCTGAATTTCAGCATCAGGACCTTCATCAATGCCAAGAGACAGAAATGAGACACTGTGAGTTCGACCCAATAACAGCGAAGTCGATTTTTTTTTGGAAAACCAACATTATATGTTCATATACAAAGAAACTAAAACAGTCTCATGATTTACTAAGAAAATAAAACATGATTGTTATAGGAAAATCCTCTCATACCTCTTTATTCCTCATCAATTTCCAACAGTTACAAGCTTTAATTTATTAATAAATGACACATCATGATTTTTATCCATTTAAAGTTACATTTAATGTTGTGGAACGTCCACGAAACACATTAGTTCCTGCTGTCACTTTTGTTGTAGCAGCCATAAACCATCGTTCCCAATCCAGCATCTCTTTTTTTCTCTCTTTGAAGCTAATAAGACAAAAAAAACGCAGCTTGTCGTGTAAATATCGGGTGAAAAATAAGATGAAAATATGATGAAATCAGATGAAAATTCAGAACATTAAAGTCTCTGAGTTTGGAAAGTGAAGATGAGGATCCATCTGCGAGAATGAAAATCACTGAATAATAAAAGTTTAAGTGCAGGAAAAAAAAAATGCTGGCGTAAAAGAAGTATGTTCTGTCTTCTCAGCTTTGTGCATGCTGTGAGCCAGCACGCAATTACAGACTAACACACTGAAATATTGTGGCTGACGCGTATTGTGGGTGTTTTTCAAATAGAATAAAAACATCCCTGTTTTTTCCCTATCGATGAAACGTATCTGAGGTTTGAAGCATCCAAATAAAGACCATATAACAACTTTCCAGAATCGTAACAGTTTTCCGGAAAGATATAATCATTTTCCAGTAACAGCTTTTTGGAGACGTGTAAACATTTTCCGGAAACATGTAAACGTTTTTTGGAAATAAAAAAAAACTATACAGCTATTATTAAATGTTTCTTTATGTGAAGTTATGGCTTCTTAAATCTGTACATTATCATTTTATTAAAGCGTACTGTATTTCACTGCTGTTTCTTGCTTTTATGCTGCATTGTGTTGCAATTAACAGTAAAATATATATGTACACTAGTTAATTATTAATGAACTATTTTCCACACTGATGTCAATATGTAAGATGCCATCATCCCAGCAGCGCTTTTGGGAAAGTGGGAACCGAGAGCTCGGTGGAGTCTGTACTGTACCTCGTGGTATTTTTTGGTCACTTTGGAGGGAGTGCACTGACAGTCGTAGCAGTTGTTCGAGCAGCAGGCACAGTTTCCGCCACATCGCTTCACCAGCAGGCAGCTGGGCCAGAAAATCACGTCCGTCCTCTTCAACTCCTCACGCAGGGACACCGAATAATTACGAGGAGTGCAGCTGTACAGCCGGACCTCCTCCCGGAGCAGGTTCAGATCCACCACGCCTTAACACACACACGCACGCGCGCGCGCGCACACACACACACACACACACACACACACACACACAGACTTTATACAGCTGTTTACTTCAGCTTTTATTATTGGCCTGAGACACAGCAAGATCCAAGAAGTCTAGAGTCAAGAATCAAGAACGGTAAATCAACTACTTCCTCAGCTGATCCTTATTACTCAGGAATTTGTTATTCAAAACTGGAACGAATCTGGTGTTTTGCTGTTTTAGCAATTCTTTTATGAAATTAAAATTCGTCTTAATATCCGTATTAATGCACCATTACAATTTGCTTAATTCTTTTTTCTTTTTTTTTGTAGCACATGCTCGATCCTACTGCTTTCAGCCAATAAGTACAAAGTGTTATTTGTTTGTTTGGTTGGTTGTTTGTTTAAAATTGAAGGGATCTTTAAATTTTGAGTAACGTTATTTAAGAAACAATGCATCGGCATTAGATAAAGATAAGTTGTTTTGTAGGGAAAACGTTAAGACCAGTGTTTTTTTTTCTGAATTCATGCCACCTTCAAGTTATTCTTTGATTGCCCTACTTTTCAAAAATCGAAATGATTAATTCTAGATTAAATTTATAATGTTAGCATCCTAATCTAACGAATACATAATACACTCCACGTTTAAGCTTCAGAGTATCTACGACAACTAAAAGGTCTTCAAAAGAATTAACAATGACCCAGGACTGACCCCTCAAATGTCCTTTTTTTAACCACCATAATAAATACGTAATGGACGGTAAACAGTCAGGACCTCGTGTATCAAAATTCTTCTGAAAGCTCCCAATTTGTCTCATGAAGAAACATTCATGATCAACCTCTAGATCGAAAACCAGTATTAACAATAATTCCGAGAGCACATCAACTCTGCATCAGTGTAGCTCTGAACAGCCGGATCTCTGGATTATTCCTACCTCTGTTTTTTTTCTGGTGGAAGAAGGACTTGCCCAGGACGTGCCATGTGGGCTTGTAAAGCTCCTCCAGGTCGAGCTGCCAGCGATCAGGCTCCAGGTATTTCAGGACCTCCTCCACCGTGCCGAATTCAGCCACGGCTTCACTCAGAGCCTCCACGCTGTGCAGAGCCGTGGGCATGACGGCGGGCACGGCCGGCTTCTACGCAAATCAGACAGTAAACATCTCGGGTCAGGTTTATTCACCAAGCACATTTTACATCAGGAGTATGTTCATTTTCAAGTGTTTCAATGAGTATCCCATAAAAATCCACAAGAACCCTGTAGAATTAGATCATATTTCATTGGGTAACCCATAGAAATCCAACAGGAAATAGAGTATAATTCTGGGGAAATATACCATATTTCAATGGGTAGCCCATAAAAGTCCAGAACTCTATAGAATAATATTTACTGGATACCCCATAAACATGAAACAGACTCTCTATAGAATTAGAGCATTTTTCAGTCGATGTATTTCAATGTAAAAAATCTAGCAGGGACCCTACAGAACTCTACATAATATCTATAATATCAGTGAATAACCCATAGAAATTCTACAGAACTCTATAAATCCATATTTCAGTGAGTATCCCATTAAAGTCCATTTGGTACACTATAGAACTAGATCATATTTCAATGGGTAACCCATAAAAATCTAACAGGAACCCTACAGAACTCTACAGAACCATATTTCCATGGATAAGCCATTCAAATACGATTGGAACCCAATAGAATTAGACCATATTTCAATTAGACCAGCAGGAACACTGTTTAATAGATAACCCATAAAAGTCCACTATGAACAGTGTATAGAATTTGACCATATTTCAAAGGATAAAGAATTAAAATAAAATAGGAGCTGTTTGGAATTATAGACCAACGTTCAAAATCCACCAGGGACCCAGTAGAACTCTACAGAACCATATTTCAACAGAAGTTCCACAAGAACACTATAGAATTAGACCATAGTTTGATGTATAACCATAAAAATCTAACAAGAACCCTAAAGAATTAGACCAAATTTAAATGTGTACCTCATAAACATTCAACAGGAACCCTAAAGAACTCTGAAGAACCATATTTCAATGGAAAACCCATTAAAACACAGTTGGAACCCAAAAGAATTAGACTATATTTCAATGTGTAACCCAGTTATGTATATTATACTCCCTTTAAAACCCCACATCCTATGGATATCCAATGGAATTCACCAGCAAATTCCATAGGAATTTTCCATAATAGGAATTTTATTGTTTGCAAATAATTTTGATGTCAAAAAGGAAATTTATCAATGATAAATTCCTTCTCATTTGAAAGACCGCCGCTATTTCTTCACTGTAAGCGCAGGAAGCCCGTGGAAGGCTTGTTGGCATGGTTACAGCCGTGTAATAGACATCATGGCCGCTGATAAAGGATGCTCGTGATATAAAGGAGAGCTGTGAATGGGGTCAGTGTGACTGAATGAGGGCACTTCGAATCAAAAGACACAAGACTATTCCACCACGATGGCTCGTTATTTTCAGAACAAGGACGGTTGAAGGTTGAGTAGAAAACAGCGTAGCAGATAATGGATCATTATTCAAGATGGGAAATCACGGCGCATGATTTTAACATAATTTCATCATACTTTCAAAGTCACCTGAATAAAGTGTGAACAAAACCCACAGCACCGTACATTACACTGTTCTATAGATCATGAGCGCAAACTAATGACTAAAATTATAATATCTTATTATGCTTAATACTGAAATCATGAATACTGATTGCAAATATTCAGCGGATTTAATTGAACAAAAAGTCTTTACTTACGTTGTACATAATAAGTCTGTTCTTCACATATAAACATGTGCGAATGAAAATGTCACTTCTTTGTTAGATTATTTAAGTGGATCTTTTAAAAAAAATAAGCTTTAGATAAAGGATTTGTTCTCAGTCCTTCCTCTGCTTCTAAATATCCCTCACCTCCCAGTTCTCTCCTTCTCTCTGTCTCTTTTTTCTCTCTTGCAAAGATCTTGCAGTCATGAATAATGTGGAATGGAAACCATTAACAACTCGTGAAAGAGTGACGCTCTTCCCTTCTGTCACATAATGAACATGTGAAGTCTCGTTCAAGACGTCTCCTGCTGAGACGTATATCATATTAGAGGGCTTTCTGAGGAAATCTCGGCCAAAACCAAGTTTCCTCTGCATGAATCGGTCACAAGAATCTATTCGTAATAAGGTAAAGTCATAACACAGCATTAACGCCGTGCTACATACAGCTTTAAAACTGGGAGCAATGAATGTTATGGTAGATAGATGTAATTAAAGTCGTCTTGCTTATTAGGAATGTCAAAAGGCATAATATGCTCTGTTAGGCCGTAAATTCTACAGTAAGCGATAAACTGAAATTTCCATATAGACACACTGTAATCCAACACGTTCACTGTAGCCGTTTTCTAATTCTTACAAGCCATATGCTCTGACAGCCTCATGCATAGCAACCCAGAAAATATTTACCCCCCTTTAAAGGAGTTAACGTGATGTTATTCCTCTGCCTTCTACTAAATCCCCTTGACGTCATGCACAAGGTCAGAGCTGATGAATTGATCTCATGAGGTATAAACCCCAGAATGAAATAATGGATCCCACTGTGTTGTGTAGCTCTGACAACAAGGTGTTTCAAATCGGTTGCATCTGTGTGTGGGGGGAAAAAAAAGGGCTTAACAGACCTGACACAGCCTCAGTTACTCAGAGTGAGTCAAGCATCCGAGCAAAGAACTCCACCAGAAACGTGTGATTGGATGTAAATAAACAAACAGACGTCGGGGAGTCTGGGCGAGACGAGTTTTAGTGTGAAGGCAAGTTGAGTCGTTGTGGTCAGAAAAGCAGTTCAGCATAAAAAATAATCATATAGCTACCTTTAATAGTCAATTTAATTCAATTTAATTTTTATTTTATTTTATTTTACTAGTAGACATTAGAGGAACCTGGATGTAGAGTTAGATCCCTACTGAACAAGCCAGGGGCTTGGACTGATCCATCTAGAACCCTAAAGGTTCTTTCCGCTCTGTAGAAGCCCTTTATGGGTCTATGAGGAGCTCTGCAACTGAATGTTTGAGCAACCAACATGGAACATGGAATACTACGTACAGGTACACTTTCTTCTGCAAAAATGTTGATTTTCTTGGAAAAGTTTATGTATCCTGGACAGATCCATCTAGAACCCTAAATATTCCTTGCTTTGTCCATCTGGAGGTTATGGAGAGCCCAACAGAGAGTTTGAGTAACCAACATGGAATTCCTGGTACGAGTGTACTTTCTTTTGCTTTGTGGATTGTCCATGTGTGTTGGCAAATGTTGGCTGGATGTACAGTGGACTTGTCTGTGTAGAACCCTAAAGGTACTTTGGTTTGTATCTCAGGGAGAGCCCTTAATTGTTCTATAGAGGGCCATACAAAAGTGATTCAGCAACCAAGAACAGGAAATACATGGAACTGGTGGTACATGGTTCATTTGCTGAGAGAGCGCAAAAATCTGGATTGTCTTGTGTCCCCAAGGACTTGCTTAGGAAATATTGACGGTAACTTTGGTCTAATTTGAAGGAAATCCAACACATTTGCCTCTTGGCAAGGACAACCCAATAATTCTGTTCATGGAATGAGACCAAGGAATGCATTCATGATGTATCATCCAAGGAAAATATTCATGAATGTAAATTAATTCCATGTTTATTAACATTTTATTGCTTGTTATAATGCAGTCCCCACAGATACTTTACAAACTCCCCGATGAACACGTGGCCAGTCTCTGTGGTGATTTTCTCTCCCAATTTGTCAAGTAGTTCTCACCTGTGAGAGAAGATTCTTCTATCACTTAACAGCTACCAATCTGGAAGGATGATTAGCTAGCATCACTGGTTTCCATGAGAGAGACAGGGTGCTGTTTTTATCTTCACCAATCCACCTCATTCCACTCACATAAAGAACCCATGGGCTCACTGGAATCCAGAAAGGTCACCGCAAGTGTCTAGATCTTTTGAGTGATGTCTGAGATCTGGCCTCAATCTCACTTTCCAGCAGTCATGTCATGTCTGTACATGGACCTGCTATATATAGACTTTAACTAGCTTAACCAAATGAATCAGTGCAGATCTGTTCCTAGTTGTTTCCCTGAAAAACTAAAGAATGCTGAAACCTTTCAGCCATTATTAAACCATCACTTGGGAGCAACAAACCCAGTGTGCAGGTCTCTACTCTTCTACATTTTTATTATATTCATATGAGAGATTTGACATCTCAAGCTTGTCCTCCTCATTGCTAACAGCAGCTTTTCCATCCCCCTCTCTTGAGATCTGAATGTTCCCTGTTTGCAGAGCTAGGTGCTATTTTAATGGGCTCTTCACTCAAACCTTTACTGTTTTCCAGAGGCTTTTCCTGGGGTTTTTATGGCTGAGGCTGGTTTTTCCTCTGCTCCTGGTGGAAGTGGTGAAAGTGAATGATTGCTTATTTAGGTGGAGTGTGTTTAGCCGATGAGGCTGACCACAGAGAAACAGAGCTCTGCTGTTTTAACAGAAAACTGAGTCTCAGTGAAGAGGAACTGGGTATTCAAGATGATCTCCAACAATCAAGAGTAATTTTGTTGAGAAGGTACCCTTAGGGGTTTGTTTTTTTCTACATCCAGTTAGAGGAACATAATTGTAGAGAAACATCATTAAGGTACAAAATTAGACATAAACGAACACTCTTGTTTGTAACTTGGAGAAGTACGTTCTTTGAATGCTAACCCTTTCCCTCACCATACCCTTTCCCTTTACAAACAGCATTCAGCAAATTCTTAACCAGAATTCTTGATGTTCTGAAGGGCATGGCCTGAAGTAGACCACTCCAAACTTCTTCAATAAACAACAACAGATACAACCATCTCATTGAGATCCTGCTGATACCTATAATCCTCTGATCACCAGTAAGTCTCTGAAAATGTCCTTCCTTTGTCCAGTTACATTTGGATTATAATTTAATTCCCTGTCAAATGTTTCCCAAACTCCAGGGACCGCAAATGTGCCACATATTGTACCACATTTACTACCCCATCTAAAACAAACAACAAAACATGGATTTCCATGGAAAAGTTCATGTATGATGGCAAAATTTGACTTGATGAACCATGGACCATCCACAGTTCTTTGGCACGTCCCTCTGGGGGAGCCGTTAAGGTTCCATAAATAGCCCTACAACAGTGTTTTAGCTACCAAGAACATAGAATACCTGTTACAGGTGTGCTTTTTCTTTTACTTAGTGTATTGTCTTGGTAACGTTTATGTATGCTAGTAAATGGTGATTTGATGTACCCTGGACTTATCCATCTAGAACCCTAAAGAGGAGCCCCTTAAAGGTTCTATGGAGATGCCTAAAACAGAGGCATTCCCTTTCAGAAAATGGGACCATCCAAAGAACCATTGATTTTATTTTTAAGAGTTTAGCTACAGGTGTTCAGTAACATCCTTAAAAGTTATTTTAAGTTCATGCAAAGCTTTGAAGAGTTAAGGGAACTTTCAAAAGAAAGTGCTACAGGCGTAATGTAGACAGATATGACATGGAATAACAAGCTGTATATATGTCATTCTGAGCTGTCATTCTGTGCTACTGCTTGTACACACAGAAGCAGTGACAAATGAGCTGCTTGGTCTTTACTTTGGCAAGAATCATACCTTCTATAAAGCAGTATTATAAGACCTGTAATTATGCCAATTTAGCAACAGTATTGGTAAAACGTTTTGGTGCTTAAAATCAGTAGGGCTAGTGGTTGTTCAACGACAACATGGCTTCACAATCACAAATCTACTTTGGCATCACTGTGATCTAGGCTATTTTTGACAAAGTTACTCAGTGCAAAGGAAAGACATCAATAAACACACTGCAATTTTGCAGCCAAACACTTCTCAGAAAGGAAACCAGCTAGACCGAACGTTGCCTCGTCGCACTTTGTCATAAGCATGACAACAATATTACAAGACCTACACTTATACTAGGTTAGCATTGGTATTCATAAATACTTTGGTACTTGAGGTCAGTAGGCAATTCATTCATCCTACAATTCATTACAATCTTTCACAAGCTATCTTGTAGGAATAGTTTCAGTGGTGAAGTTCAATGAATGCGAAAACCGATTCATCCCATTGGCATCAGGCAATTTTCTGATGAAGTAAACACACGCCTTACCACAGACCCTAACAAACACATTGCAATTTTAGCAGCCAAACACTTCTCAGAAAGGAAGTTAGATAGAATGAAAGTTACCACCTCAAGCTTTGTCATGGGTTACCCTGACAGGAAGCATGTCTGGGCCGGATGGCCATGGGAGTCATGAAATAGCTCTGGAAGTCTATTCGAGGTCTGGTCAAAAAACTATGAAACAGCTGAACACTCTATCAGTCAGCAGACTCAAAACGGATATGAGTCACGTCTATAAATCAACATGCCATAATGTAATAGAAAAATGAAAGAATGTTAGAGAAAATAAATTGTTAGAGAACACGGAATACAATACATATTATATACCAGCAAATTAAAGCTTTTATTCATGATTATCACCAATGTTTTGGTTCAGTTCGTTATTTAGACTTTAGTTACCTACCTGGAAGCACCGCCCACCTTTATGTTTGGTCTATAGTGTACAGTATACTGTTCGTAAGAACCCAGTTGAATTTCAAGCTACCAATAAAGGCATTAATTAATTAGAAATGTATTTAGATTTTTTAATCTGGCATCAGACCAGGGTGTAAAGTGTAGTTACCATTTACGAAGCTCATGAGCATTCATCTAACAATCAAACAGAGGTTAATAATAGGAGTGGTTTGCCCCCAAATGCTGCACTTAAAGCACACGTCTACATTATAAACTTTATAAACTGCATTATGTTCTTGCCAAAAATAACTTTTAAAAAAATGGCTTGGTAACAACAGTCAAAATTTGATTTAACAACCATAACTTCTGACACATTGGGTTGAGTATGGATAAGTACGCTCTACTCGAGTTGGTAACACTTTTAGATAGTCCACTTTAGAGACTTTAGGCACAAACCAGCAGCTAAACATTTATGGACCATCAGGTGACAGGTTCTTAGCAAATCTCTAACAACATGGCAATGATTTATGGAAGTTAAGGTTAATAGATTGTCTATAGATTATCAACTCACATGTAATTTTTTGAAAGATAGATAAACATCAGTTGACATATTGTTGAGATGCAGTTGATTAGTTGGTTCATGGCTATCCTTATGAATTTCCTTATGCATGAGGACCCTTTAAATATATCCCTCTTCCTAAAATTTCAATAAATTACGGTTGAGATTGGTAGAAAAAACATTGCACTGATTAATCCTTCAGCATTAGCGTGAGCTAGGCAATTTGTAAAGATGTTCTGTAAAAGGGTGTATTTGCAGCTAAATTTCTCTGAAAACTTCTCTGAAAGGAAACCAGCTAAAGTTGCCTCATCACAATTTGTCTTAAGCACGGCAACAGCAAAAGCAAAATCTGTTCCAAAAACTTTCCCAAAGTGATGACACATGCTAATAGCTGCAGGAATCTGGGCTTGGGTGAAGTGGGTACGTGGTTCTGGGAACACACAATGGCAGGACATGGAGTCTAAGTCAGTAGCAATGCGAGTGCCAGGAACCAGACCAACATTGTATCATGCACCACATGCTCATCCCTGACACGAAACACTTTAAACACTATACAGACAAATCCCCTTAGATGGAATTCTGACCACGATCCAGCTGGATGCTAAATGGATTTTGAGAGAAGGCGCCAAAGGAAATGCAGGAGTGCTGTGAGTCAGGTCTGGAGGGGCAGCAGAATTGTAGGTTCCCGCTCTCCATCCTCCTCCACGCTCTATAAATAGAGCTCCATCAGTCAGCCACACCTTCTGCGATGGGAGAACTGTGGGCCAAAACACACCTCCTATCCCACGTGCAAAGGACAAGAAAGCTTGAAGAAAAAACACAACACTTTTAGACCTGAGAGGACTGGTTGCATAAACCTCATCTTCAGAAGTTGCATAACTGTTCTTCATGGCAAAGCTGTTCAAATATTATTTTTTCCTTCATCAATCAGGATAGAAGTTAGAAATAACTTGGGATATGTCATTTTAGAGGCATAGACGAATCTGTGAAACCTTCATTGTTCATATACTAAAATCAAACATCTAATAAGTTCTGTTCTGATGGGAATAGTCTTCCAGGCATTTCTCTGTTGAGTAAAGTTGCTGGAAGCCTGTAATAATCCCAATGTAGGCGTAGTTGTCCTTTATTATAAGCGCTTGTTTTAGAGGGTGTGTCACATGACCATTACACGTATGTAGGCTGTACCTGGGAGCTCAGCAGCTCATCCGAAACTTCTCTGACGTCCTTTTAAACATCTATATTTTATTGTTCTGCATTTTACGTGCTTCATGGTACTGAAGAAAAAGTACAAAAAAGTACCAACATGTCAAATCGTTGTCAGGTTATTTCTACTGGTCATTTTAAAGAAGGTACAAAATGGCAAAAATCTTTCTAGATGGAAACCCTTGCAGTCCATAAAAATTACTGACATGACAGATTCTGCCAGGACTGAAATGACAGAGGTACTCCACTATTGATTACATTACCACACCTCCCTGTGTAAAACTACTCCCATCCGAATAGGGCTTTAGACATATTATCCTGTCTGTTTTATCCTGTGATCACCGCCTGAATCACTACTAAATCACTGAAAGGAAGATAAAGGATGACTTTGTTCAGTATAGAGTGAGAGTAGCTCTTGCCAGTGCATAAAAGTGTCAAGACACGCTCAAACACATCTGTAAACAAGCAAGACAGAGAAAGACAGGGGACTCGTAAAGTTCTGACAGGAATCAGACATCAAAGGTGAGTGGGTCTATTAAATCATTTCAGGGGAATAATCCTCCCTAAATGTGCCATGCGAAACCCGGGAGGAAACTGCAGCACGGCCGAGTCGGAAATGGAAAGCGACACTCTCACAAGCAGGAGTTATGACTGCAGCCTGGAAAATCTTCCCACCTATTATTGTTGGTGAGGTCAGAAGGTCATTTTGGCTAGGATTATACACCTCACTGCACCGTAATTAGCCAGAGAGTGCGACACATTCATGGTGGATGAGCTTTTCTCTCCGAGGTAAAACACTCCACTTAAACGGAAAGAGCAGACTAATGCAGCATGAATACTGTGCAGGTTAATCATAAGTGGTTTATCAGAGCCTCCCTCTCTCTTTAGACCTGATTTTTTTTACAGTTTCACTTACCTTAGCTCCTCTTGTTAATAAAAAAGAACACCTTTCTTCAGTTTCTTGTGTTTATTTATTATAGTTTATACCACAGAGCACGTATGTTGATTCATTTTCTATAACAGCAGCTCTGAGAGTAGTGCAGCTGCAAATCACAGGTTTATATTAATGCACTCGTTCTAATACGTTATCGTTTCTATATGACGTTTCTAGATATTTATCACACCCCCCTGCCTTTGATTGTTTTACTATAACAGCACCACACTGTGTGATTTCTTTCTTACATACTCTGGTGGTACATCATGGTAATTATGGTTAGCAGATGTTTTATATGGGGCTTTATGGTATCTTATTATAACCGTGGTTGTTGCACTCATGAGCAGGGCAGTCTCATGGTTTTAGAGTGGTACTGTGGCTGAGGAATATGGTTTTAACTGTTATGTTATGTAACTGTTGTAACTGTCATGACTGTGGTTTCCAATCCTTGGTTTTCTTTTGCACCAAAAAAAAAAACATGATTAATCTTTCCGAAGGCTTGCGTTTTGGTGTCTGATCCTTTAAGTTTCCCAGGCAGTCCTGCCACACCAGGGATAACAATGTTGATCAGTTCACTCTGTTATTTTTCTCTCAAATTCTTCATCTGTTCCTGTTGTTGATGTTTAAACAAAGGCCCACTTTGGGTAGTCAAAAGCTTTCAGAGCTTCTCTAAAATATTTGCCCATAGGCAAATTGTATATCAGCCTTTTCTATTCGTTCCATCCTCTCATGTAAATGTTTAACTAAAAGCTAGACTTTTAAAAGGGCAGATCATTTACAGTTCACTGGTGGAAACCCGCATATGCAGGACTTCTCCTTGCACCTCCTTATTTAGCATTATCTAATACTACCACTATTATCTATTTACGAGAACCAATCCAATCCCTCTCCTTCTCAGACTTTAAACAGATGGAAGACACATGTGTGAGATCTTCCTGACCTGTTTTTAAGGACAATGTCTGGTGGCATGTCTTTGGGCCAATATATTTTATTCATTCGTTTTCCTCTTGTGAGGCCGTGGTAGCAGCAAGCTGACAAGGTCATCCCAGATTTTTCAATTCCCAGCCACAGATTCAAGCTCTTCCATGTGGATCCCCAGACCTGAGAGATATAATCTCTCCAGCAGGTCCTGGGTTGGTGCCCAAAGCAACTCAACTGGCTCTCCTTATTTTGTAGAAGCAGTGGCTCTACTCTGAGGCTCTCCAGTCAAGTCAGGCTCTCTTGTCAAGCTCCTCATTCTGTCATGGACGGGAAACCCAGCAACCCTGCAAATGAACCTTACTTTCCACAGCTTGAACTTGCTCAAGCTTGCACTTTCGCTCGCTACCCAGAGATCATGAATAAGGATTTTCAAGGGTCAAGACCCAAATGATATTGCATATACAAGATCTCCACATCTCCATTTTGGTCTGAACCTGACCAGGATATGTGGGAGGACCTGTGATCAAATGCTCGACTGCAGAATACCACTCCTTGTCCTGGCTCCAGGGGTTGAGTCCCAGTAACCCAAATCCATGAAGGGTACACTTAGTCTTTTTTGTACCTTTCATGGGAGTCTTTTTCAAGGTTTGCTCTTTGTCTGACCTCTCCCTTTAGATCAGATCGGCAAGGGTGCCACTATTATGAGTAGTCCTGTGGTGCACTGAATCCAACGCCCCTTCACCACGGCCCTTTAAACATGTTGGCATCTGACATTAAAAGTGGTTTTATAATAATGAGGATTTCTCAAATGTCCTTGTGTTAGCAATGAGGACTCTTACCTTACATCTTCTGAAATTTGACATACCTTATTGTTTTTTTTTTTTCCCCAAACCTCATTAGCTGCACAGATGAGCTGGTTTTGCTGTGGGTGATTAGATGTGTTTACTCAGACGAATAGCAAGAGAAACAGCTGAGTGACAGGATGGAATACACAGCACTCTCAGAGCTGACAGCTTTTGTTAGAGAAAGTAATGGAGTGTGGAGGTTCAGGATGTGTGTGTGGTCTCTGTTGAGGAAAAGGAAGGATGAGATCGGAGACAACACAGGACAAAGAGACATTAGAGTCAAGGATGAAGAGGAGGGTATACACAGACAGACAAAGAGAGAGACAGACTGAGGTAAATACAGAGTGTAGAGTGACAGAAAGTAGTATTTTTTTCCTCAGGCTCATCTTTCCTGTGCTCTAAGGGTAGAAAAACAATGAGAGCAATAATTCACAGTGTCTGGATGTGTACTGTATAATCTCAAAGCCCTTTCTCCACTCATTTGAGCTTCATCAGTCATACTGAATGCTGGGAAATTCCACCAAGTGTCATTCACACCGCTGATGTCATGACACTTGGTAAGACCACATGACATTCAGGGCCTGGAGGTGTAAACTGGTGGGGAAAGCTGAATGGTGCCATTGTAGTAGATAATAAGTGGTGTATCAGGTCTTCAGCCTTTGTTCAGGCACGGTGTGTTCCAGATTTACACAGATGACCTCTTATACTCTTTTTGGAACTGAATAACTTGTGTTTATGCAGTGTTTATTGTCCTTGAAGTTGTGTGTCTTGTCCTTTAGATGGAGATAAACTGCTATGCCTTGACATGAGGAATTTGCCCTCCTGTGTTGGGACAAGTATTCACAAAGTGGTCGTTTCATCTCACCGATTTCTGTCAGAGCATTTTGCTGGGTTTGAATTACACCACAATGGGATTTTTGAAGTTTTCCAGACACTCCAGCCACATATAAAGGACACTGATGTTCCATTTGCCCTACTTTTTCTCTCTGCTAGATGGTCTGTTCTTCATGTTGGACCTTGTTGAACTAGTCTGGGTGGTCCCAAGCTTTTTTTTTTTTTTTTTTTTCTGATGACTTTCCACTTTCCACTGATACCAACTGTCCTAAAGTGTATGAAACATGCCACACATTTCAGCATAGAGAGCACCGAACTGTCCTGGACCCTCCAAAACTTGAAGACCTCCTAAGGACCATCTTATTATCTAAGAACTAGGTTGATGTCTATGAAGATCCGGGCAAGCGTTTTCACGAAATATCACCAGATATCGAGGATGTACTGTGTTTGTTGGAGTTTGGCTAACTTGTTGCATCCAGCACTGGCAAATCAGCTGACTACGGCTTGGCAATATGATGATATAATATTGATATTATGATATAATTTTATCATGATATTCTTTTCTGAAACATTGCAGGTATTGCAGGTGATATATGTTTTTAACCTTTTCTTCCCATTTTTAAATAAAAAAGTAATTTATTTTGGTAGACATTAACTAAAAGTATCATTCAAATCAGTTTTTCATATTTGTTTTTTAATCCAACACTAATCTTTTTCTAGCATTGCTCACAACGTATATTGTGGATGGTAGAAATGTGTCATGTCTTATTGCCTACCTCTGGATCTGACTCATATTTATAAGTTTTAACTAAATGGAGAGTTAAAGGTTTGATATACAATAGAACCCTAGTAGAACCCCTTCTAAGTAGAATCCCTATAGGAACCTGGAACATTTTAACCATCCAAAGAACCCCTGAGGAACTATAGACTATTTCTTGGTTTAGTGCAAGAAATGCCAGCTTCATTACCTATTCCATTTGATACCAATTTTAAATGTAGGTCACACTCTTATGGAAATGTTCTCCTCTTTCATATCCTCACAAATTTTTAACAAGAATATCCTTCCCTGTAACACAAGTCCATTTGTCAAATCCTTGGTATTGAGCAAAAGCTCTGTACTTTAATAGAGACCACTGCACATATCCGTTTTTTTTCTCCTTTTTTTCATCTGCTGCATGATTAGGATGGCTATATTGAGCAAGCCATCCACCAGGTTTTTCGCTGTAGAAGCTATTTTTGTTCTGGAAGTAGGTGATCAATAAGAGACCATTTTCAAGCATTTCCTCATTAAACAATACTTTTAGTCATTCAATTTACTCCTACTGGCAATTTAACCACCTGAAGGACAGGAAGCCATAATAGAAAAAAGCAATAGGAAGACATTTTCCTGAGCTGTGCTGGAAAAAAGCCTAGCTACCCCCGGATAAGCCTTCAGTTACACCCGTAAATAGCAGCATTTCTCAGTCCTGTCTTGTATCATCCAATTTACAGGAATACAAAGAGTTATGTTCTAGGGACAAACTCTCAGTCACGATCTCACACTGCTCACAATGTGGAAAATGACCTTGGCTCTCCAGCAAGCTCCTGTTATATAAGTGATAATTGCACATTTCCAGTGCATTACAGAGGGAGAATAAGTTGTAAACTGTTTACCTGCTGCAGGACAGAGTAGTGGATGCTGAAGCCTGGCTCAGAGGGAAAATACTCGTCTGAAATGAAGCGAATGCGAATCTGGTTCCCTTTGGACGTCTGAGGGCCGGGAGCAGACTGAGAGCCACACCAACGACCCAGCACCATACCTCCATCAGGTTCCTCCACTTCCACGTAATCATACCTGAAAGAGATGAATAAACAGACCAAACCCACTGTTTGTACAAGCAGAGGAAGTCTACATTTCAACGTTCTTGTGACTAGAGTGGGACAGTCAAGGGTTGAAGAACCAAGAAACGTAACAGCCTATAAGTTCACTGCGAAAAACGACATCATATCAAGTGAAAATGTCTTGAAAATAGTCAAATTTGTCTAGTATTTCCTGTTATAAGATTACAATTAAACAAATAGAAGATTATGAAACCTACTTTTAGATATGAAATAGTCTTGCTATTGGCAGATAGCCAAATCTTTCTCATGTTAAGCATTTTTTTCTTGAAAAAAGCAACCAATAGAATAAGAAATTTTATAGTTTGAAATTAGTAAAAATGTCTAGAAATAGGTTTTTAGACTATATTCAAGATATTTTCCCTTGCTAAGATGTCACTTTTGCAGTGTTACGGTACATTTACATTTACGTTTACGTTTGTATTTTAGGAAACAAAATAAAACCTGTATAGTAACTTTTGTTCTGATAATGCAGGGCTTGGAAATCACATATTTTTTTTCTGATGATTTTGATGATATATCCTTTACTGAGACTCATAGGCCACACCTCCTTTACTTTAATGAAAAGGCCAAAGAGGCCACACCTTTTTTATTAGGACTGACAGGCACAGAGGCCACGCCTACTTTAATGTATGGACAGGTACAGAGGCCACGCCTCCTTCTCTGGGACTGACATAGGGCACACCTCCTTCGCTATGACAGTCAGAGGCCACGCCTCTTTCCTGTGGACTGACAGGTAAAGAGGCCACGCCTCCTTTAAATGATAAAGATTAGAAGACTGAATAAAGTTTATTACTGTTACACTTTTTTAAATCTAATATTGTTAACAAAATTATTTTAAAATATTTTACAAAATATTATAGAAGATCCAACTCATATCAGTGAAGCTTTACATCCCCGTGGATGTTATGTTTGCAATAATTTAGTTTTTTATTTATACATTACATAATTGTTATATTAGGTAATGTCTTTGCTCACCAAATGAGCTGAAAATGCAAATACATGGTTTTAATTCATCACGTTTAATTCACAGGCCATAGAAATAGAGTTTAATATCTAATTTTGTTACGATCCATCTATAAAAAAAATGCTAATTAACCATGAATGCTGTTTCTTGTTTATTCAAACCAGCTAGCATTAAATAAACTTCATGATCATCAGTCACAAAGCGTAGCCGTGCTCACATTCTCTTTTGGTTTTGCGTGTTTTTACATTTAAGCAAGATGTGCTTTGATTCGGAGCGCATTAATCTGCGTCATGGGGTTTTTGGCTTTGATTAGTAATGCAGTAATACATCACCATCTCACAGCTGAAAAATGGGCGCCACCTGCAACACGTGTGTGTGTGTGTGTGTGTGTGTGTGTGTACGTCTCTGTCCCTTATCAGCCCACATGCCTCTTTGTTTCACTGCGTGTGTGTGTGTGTGTATGTGTGTGAGGGTTTGGAGAGAGAATCTGTAATGCTTAAATGGGACCTAAACAGACCGCTAATGCTCTGAGCAGCTGCTCACAGATGAGACGTAGTGAAAGCATTAAAGTCCCTGTGAACATGTGATTTTAAACCATACATTTTACCCAAAATGCATCTGTGCGAAATAATAAACACCAGAGAAAATACCAAAAACATAAAAACCTAAATGGCTAGTTACTGTAAATGCTAGCAAACTATCTAGGATTTGTCGAAGGTTTATTGGGTTTCAGTGCAGTGAAAACATTAAAGTCCATTTTTTATTTATTTAAGTCCCTGGGACCAGGTTATTTTAAGCCATTACAAACAACAACAACAACAACAACAACAACAAAAATCTGTGTAAAATTATAAATAGCTGAGAAACTACCAAAACGTCCTAGCGAACTAGCTCGGCTCTGTCACAGGTTGACGCGAGTGGGATTTCACTATCAGTGTATTCAGAGTCTTGATTTTCATCAACATTTCCTTATTTCCTGTCCAAATATAAAATAATAACAACAACAACAACAACAACAACAATTTGTTCATTACTGTCATTAGCCATAGATAGCTAGTTAGATAGCTAGCATAGCATGCAGGTTCTGCGACTTAAAATCTTCTCATATAATGTCGTCATCAGCGAATAATTTGCAAAGTCTTTTAAATCATTGAGCTTCTTTTGTGAAAGCGCAAACCGAGAAGAGTTTTATACCGAAGTCTGTTTTACATGAATTTATGCGAACCATGTTAGCAAGATTTACAATGCTTGTTAGCTACATTAGCCTCATAGCTTCAGTGGGGAAAAAAAAAAAAAGAAAAGAAAAGAAACTTCTTGGCTGATTGACCTAATTTGGAGTAAGAGGAGCATTGTGTACATTTCACTGCTGGCTGGAAAACAAGAGATTAGCTTTGTTGAAATTACAGCCGTATATTTTATTTAGCTATAATTTCTCTGATGGCCTCCATGAGACAAAACCACTTTAGCTGAAACAAGGCTGACCGTCTTCTCAGCGTGGCTGTTCAGGCTCCTCATTACGTCTCGGTTCATAAACAGCCACTGGAGGAGGCTTAATAAAAGATATCAAGGAGATTCAATATCCGTGACCTAGATATCCAGCCTCAGGAGGCGCCCTACACCCTGTCCTCGCCTCGGCGCGTCCTCAAAACTCCGGCGAGACACGGATATTTACAGACGTAATGAAGCTCATTCCTGCACATCAGCACTCTCAGGTACGGCGAATCACATCACATGTTTTCCCGACAGATTCATAAAAGTAATTAACCAGCATTTAAATGAAGAGAATTGACTTCCAAATAAATCCTGCAGATTTTTAATTACAGCCGTGCCTTATAAGTACAGAGTATAACGTGATGAAAGCAGAGTTACTGTTACCACCCTGAAGATGATTATTTCTGTCTCTTATACCACAGGAATCTTTATTTTGTAATAAAGCACGACACATTATACTATGCGTCATGTTACCGTAAACTCCTCTGTCCTGACGAAGTCCGAAAATTTAAAGTTAAAGCTTTACCTCTGACACTGGAGACTCCTTCCATAAATGTTAAATAAACACATTTCTCCTTACAGAAAACGTCACCCTATCAACGATTTCACGTTTTTTTTAATCAGTTTATGCAGAGCATCCGCCGTACAAATCTCTGTGAATGAGCTGTTACTATGGAAACCTGTCAGGACTGCTGTTATAGAAAGTCAATCAATACATACATTTAGACAAATCAGAATCCAGATTACAACATCTCTGTGTTATTTATATATATATATATATATATATATATATATATATATATATATATATATATAAATACACACATACTAACTTTTTCTCTCTTTTGGGGTTTAATGCTGCTGTGCTTTGATGTAGCCTGGCCTCGAAAAAGCGAGCCAAACCATTTTTAAAAGAGGAAGGCAAAACACACACACACACACACACAAACACACACACACACGGACTCGGTGAGCAATACTTCTCCAGTGCTCAGTAAAGCTTGGTTTCGGTGGCCAGTGCCAAGGCCTGCTACTAATCATTTGAGTGGATGAGACAGGCATGCTAACCCTCCCTGTGTGTGTGTGTGTGTGTGTGTGTGTGTCAGCACATATGCTTGGCTTTCTAAAAGGAGTGTTTACCCTCGATCTGGCCTGACGCTAGCACTCGAAACCGCGTTCGGTAAAAGCAACAGACATCACGCTGAAAGCAGACATTTGCTGAGACGTTAAGCACACACACCGGATGGTTAATTTCCTCATGCGCTTAGCGTTGATTTACACTCAGCTAACACGTTGCAGATCTCAAACATCAGACGGCGGGCGAGCGCCGACTGCGATTTCACTCCTTTTAAATGAGAACGCAGTCCTTTCGCAAGGTCAAAGGTACAGAACGGAGAGCAGCAGTAGCTCAGATTCCGTTAGCTGCCAGAGAGATCGTTTTGGGCAATCGAGGGTCACGACCTTTAACTTATAACAACAGACATTGTTACAAAGCAGCTTTATAAAAATCTGCAAGTAAAGATTTTCGATCCTTCCTGCCTCTGGATATACAGTTGAACGTAAGCAAGCAGCATGGAAAGTTTTCCAAAATGCAAACGTCATGCTCGTTTAAAAATCCTCTTTTTTCTTGCATTTGTATTGGACTTTAGTTGCATTGGTTGTCTATAACTGCCAGGTTTGTGCAACAAACCCCAACTAGTGATCAATAAAAGCAGCCCAAACTCATGCACAATTTGAGAGACTGAAGTTCATCTGCAGAATTTGCGACTGAAGACAGCTGACAAGGAAGTTCTAGCAGCGAAGCTCGTCTAAAATCCACCAATAGGAGGACGGCAAACTCACAGGACAGCTAGCGGTGATGACAAAATGAAAACGAAACATTCTAGCGGACAGAGAAATCTCCTTATTAGCTCAAGCTCACTTTGAGGAATGTTTGTGTTTAAATAAAAGCCGAGCTTTTATTAGGATCTCGTTCAGTGTAATGAGTAATGATCTTTAACGATTGCTGAAATCACACAGTCTAAATCCGGCTTAATATGTAAAACAAAATCCTGGACCATCGTTAGGACTTATAAATCTTGCTTAGATATTATTAGCCTCGGTAAGAGGACAGGGAAAAAGAGGACGTTGGGTAACCTGCACTAACCCTCACTGTAATGTTTTGATAGAAAACGTCTGTAAATGTATAGTGCTGAGTGATTAAGAGCTCATGTGTGGGAGAAAGCTTTTCTCATCTCTGCCTCTCTGTAAAAGAGTGACACGTTCCAAACTAAACACCGCGCTGGACACATGGAGCATCGATAACGCAAAACACGTTAATTACCACTCTTACGGTTTTAAGAAGAGAATTTAGTAAGAGACCCACGAGACACACACTTTTCTCTGAAAGCTGAAAACACTGTTTCAGAGAATTCCTGAGAATTTCGTGCTTAATCGCTCTGCTCGCGTTTCTCATACATACTGATAAAACGCCTTTTCCTGCACAAACGCATCAGAAAACTAGAACTGTACTTTTTTTTTTTTTTTAACATCAGCCTCTGGTCCAGTACCAAAAGTTCCAGTTAGATGAGTTTTGGTACCTGATTGTGCACCAGAAATTAAAGACACTTGTGGGCGGGGCTATCACAATGCTAATTTGCTATATCATACATATAAACAAATTTAAAAAAAAAAAAAGATATTTTGGTTTATTGATGCCTAGTGTATTATCAAAAGCAACCTTAAAGCCAATTTTACTTTAATTTCTCAAAACCCCGATTAGAAAATAAATAAAGCACTCAGCTACGAGAGGCCGTGATTTTATCATATCACTTATCAGGCTCTTAAAAACGTCTTACTCACGATATAATCACTGCAATGCACGACTTCGAGTGGCTTCTTGCTTTAGAAAATACAGCCAGAAACAGTATGATGAAATACACCAATGTTCAGTAAACAAATTAATTCATTATCAGTAATATTCACCAAAAAATTAACTCGGTAAACAGGTAAACAGGTCAAACCGCACCTTTAACCCGAGCACGTGATACACAATTCAAATCAAAGGTGTGCATACAGCATACTGAGGATTTTACTGCGGCTCTGAACACGACTTCAGACCCATTTTATAATAATGATTTTCAACATCAGTGCAGTCAATGCAATCAACATTAATAGCTTTATTCATCTTTTAGACATATGGGGTTATTACATTTAATGGAGCTTTTTTAGTGCTGAAGTTACAGCAGAAAAAAAAATCCACCATGTGAAACAAATCATTTTAGGACTTTTACACAGTAAATCTCGTCTAGATATTTCAAGCCTCAAAAAGTGAACACTGTATCACCAAAACAAACTGAGCCTTACGGTAAATTCTGGATAGAAAGCTATCCTAAGCTACCTATACTAATGATTTTACAGAATAAACATGTGATTGGCCATGTGAGGAGTTCGACAAGAGAACTGATGCACTGATTGGCAGATAACTGCAAAAGACGATCCTCTTCCGCTCGTCGACTCCGTATGTGTTTACAAAGAAACTTTTTTTTTGCTAAAAAAGTGTTAATTTCTCCCATTTGTGGAGACTTTTGGGACGCGCTGTATTTAAGTACGCAAGACTATCGGCTAGCATGCGGCGCTCTCGCTGGTTCGCTTCACGGTCAGTAAACGATAAAGTACACTACATTAACACCAAGTCAAGTGAACTTAACAATTTAAATACAGTCTACATGAGCATCAGGTTAAGTGAACTTAAATATACAAGTTTTGGGAGACACCGTTACTCAATCAGTTGAGGGAGCAAGTTTACTCAGTCAGTTGAGTCCAGTCAGATTGTTAGGGTTTTCAGTGTAGTACTGAAGTTATTGCAGAAAAAAATCCACAGATCTGCCAACACTGCTGGTGTCTGCGAGTAAATTTTATCTTCATTTACAGTCTGACCATCATGTGAAACAAAATCTTGGATCGTTTTATACTTCATAACTAAGCCTTACTGTAAAGCTTGGATTGAAAATGTCCATAATAACGATTTTACAGCTTAAACAGATCAAAATGAATACCTGTAATCCCTTTATACAGGTATGATTACGACCTTTCGTGGAGAAATCCATAACCTCCTTACAGTGTTCTTTTCTTTGTGTCATATTTTCAGTCATTGTTATTGTACCCTTATGAGTCATTCGGGTTTTATTTGATCTGAACGCCTGGTAAAGTTAAAGTTAAAGGAATAATGTAAAGCCAAGCACTGCGTCCATGACGAACTTGACAATGAGGCTGTTGAACGCTGTAATGATGATGCAGTCGCTTATACCGTCGTCACGGTGACCCATTCAGTCATCTGTCAGGAAATGTGGAGGAAAATGTGCTAGAACTCCTGAACCCTGCTCCTGTTTGGGCTGGTTCTTGTGTTTTACGTGCAGTAGAAACACACTTGAAGGACTATCTAGGCAGGACGTCCAGCATTTGAAACAGATCCACAATTAATGCTGATCACTCGAACGTTATCTTTAACCAACTCCATGCATCAGTTATTTGATTCAGATCCAGATGGAGTTGAGGGAAGATGGGACAAGCCTCATTATCATGTCTGTGTGTGTGTGTGTGTGTGTGTGAGAGTGTGTGTGAGTTGTTCTGAATTGTTTATAAAATCCAGCTGGTCTCATTTTCAGGGCGAATGAATAAAAAAGCAAGCAAAAGCATCTGCGCTGTTCGTATCTCTAATCCTCCCAATCAGTCTGCCATGAATATTTCAACACAGCTATGATGAAATGAAAACATGAGGACTGTGTGTGTGTGTGTGTGTGTGTGTGTGTGTGAGAGAGAGAGAGAGAGAGAGAGAGAGAGTATGTGTGATAGATAACACTTGCTGACTGATGACAGCATTGCCAAATAGAATTGCTACAAACTCAGCACACACACACACACCTATAATTTCCCAGCACGTCCCAAAGTGTTTTATTCCTCTGAAACCACAGCAACCTGCCAACAATTACAATTTCTCTATTTATTAAAGAGTGACATGTCATACTTTTTATCCGTTTATAGTTACATTTAATGTTCTTGTAACAAGTAGGTTCCTGTTGTCACTTACGTTATAGCAGCTATAAACAGTCGTTCCCTCACCAGCCGCTCTTTATTCTCTCTCTTGAATTTAATAAGACAAAAAAAAAACGCAGCTTGTTACGCATGTTATCGAGAAACCGAAAAGAAGCGTAAACTCCTCTGTCCTGAAGATTTCGGGAAAACTTACAGTTACAGCTTCACCTCTGACTGTTACAAAGCGCTGACACTGGAGACTCCTTCCATCAATGTTACATAAAGGTCTACTGTGAATGAGCTGTTACTACAGAAACTATAATAATGAGTGCCTGTGATTTGCAGCTGCACTGCTGTCAGAGCTGCTTTTATAGAAAATTAAACAACACCTTCTGACCAATCAGAATCCAGAACTCAACAGTGCGCCTCACAGATCTGAATCAGTTTATTAGTAACTAAGCAACTGGCAAACCACTGTAGTGTGTGTGTGTGTGTGTGTGTGTGCGTGTGTGTAGTGTAGTATGTGGATGCTGTGGTTTTGATGTGGAGCCAGATGGAGGTGCTGTGGATCCAGCTGGCTTCGCTCCAGCTCTCGGACTGATGCACACGTCACTTGATCTACTGTTAAACAACCTGAGCGTGAAGAAAAAGAAAAAAAAAGCTGCTGATTTTATTGAAAAGTTTCGCATCACATCTTTTACTGAACCCTGAACCATGTGCCTCAAGTTTCCCAGCATGCTCTGCATCCAAAAATCCAGTAGCAATAATTGTAAATCAAAAAATACAAAATTGGAGTCATTTGAATTTTTGCATCTTCGTTAGTTACATCGTTTAAAAAAAACAAAAAAAACCAAATCTGAAATCTTTCTGAATAACGTGTTCACGGTCCGTGTTTGTTGTGTTCATTCTTTTCCCGCACACACTAACAAAGCCAATTCTTGAATTTTTCATAAAATAATTTTTACAAAACTAAAATATTGACTTGTTTCACGACACAAAGTCTAGAAATCAAACATTCATAAAGAGCAATATTTAAAACCAAACACCACTGTAGGACATTTCAGCGTCGACCTGGAAGAGAGAGAGATGTTGTCGTGTCACGGAGCAACGGATACAAGTGCAGATTATTTATTAAACAAAGTGTTAACAAATAACAAGGAACCACACAAACTGCGGAGCGGCGAGAACACACAGGCGCGACACGGTGTCACACAAAACATCACAAGCATTACAACAGACGCTGAGAAAGCAGGACTGTATGCAGTGGTGTTAATCACAGTGACACGAGGCACAGGTGAGCATACATGAGTCATGTGACATGCTGGGGCTGATGGGTAATGTAGTTCACTGCCTCTCTGGCTCTATCCTGACAGATGTGCACTCTGGATTTCTGTCTTCATAAAGGTTTTGATAAAAAAACAAAAAACAAAAACAAAACAATGGGATCAACAGATCCAGGAAAGTTAATTTTGGAAAAGCAACTGCTGATTGTTTTCAGGCGCCATGTCGTCCTCTCTTACTGTCACCCTTTTTTACTATTTTTATAAAGAACATGATGTCATGATGGTTATTAGCATTACATCGGATCACATCGGATCTACCAGGTACTCAGAGGTAATTTAAGCTCGTTTATTAATTTCAGCTCTAAAATGAATCTGAAATGATTCAATCTTTTGTTTATTTCAGAACAAAGAATTAACGATCACACCGCAGGTAACCTGGACGTGCTTCCGTTTCTTTCGCACATCGCTGTGATGGTATGAACTGGAAACTGTTCATGTTAGCGCACTCAGACTTCTGGACGTGACTCAGACTAATATTGCAAATCAATAAGCGCCCCAGACCTGTGGATGCATGACAGAAACAGCTTGTGTGAATTTAAATGCTGCAAGCAGACGGTCGCTTTCATCGATCGCTCCGAAAGAGAAACTCCATCCGGCTCCAAATGAGCAGCAGCCGAGGAGCAGAGTGAGCTGCTCTGTAATTAAAAGGCTCTTTAATGTGGACAGACTGGCTAGTGTGTGTGTGTGTGTGTGTGTGTGTGTGTGCGCTGAATCTTAAATAGATGCCCAGCAGTGACACGGGTGACTCAGGGTCGATATGCACCGGATGCGTCGCCATGGCAACAAACAGACAAAGTACATATAAAAAATACAGAAGTGTGTTTTAAACCACTTAATATTCGACTCTATTCAAAACTAAAAGCTACAAGACAAAGATTAATCTTTAAGCGGAAAAATAAATCAAAGTTTATTTGTTAATGTTAATGTTAATGTTAGTTGCAAAAAAATTGTTAAAAATATCAATAAAAATTAAGATCAGATTTAAACCTCAGTTTTGCACTTGAGTTTTTTTTTCTGATTTTAAATTTCAGTTATAGATTAATTTTCAACTTGCATGTGGTTTAACCCATAAAGAACAGCTATTTATCTATCTATCTATCTATCTATCTATCTATCTATCTATCTATTAAAAAAACAGTATATTTTTAGAAAATTTGCAAATACATAAAACAGTAAAAAAAAAAAGAGGGAGGTGCAAATTTCAAATATTTATATGTTTTATTGTTAAAAGTAAAGGGGGAGGAATTTCAAATATTTACATATATTTTAAGGAAAGAAGTCTTTTTATTTAAAACAAACATATAAATAAATTTGAATTTTTTAAGAAAAACGGAAGTAAGAATTGATTATTTTTTAAAAATCGGTTCATTGTGGTCACTTCTCTGGGGGAAAGTTGACGAGGTGACATTAAGAACATATTAAAACGCGACAAGAGTAAACTTTTCTAAATAAAAAAAAGTATGGGATTGTGTTCACTTACTTGCACACGCCATCCTCAGGATCCTCCAGGCCGAAGCGGGGGTCAAAGGTCAGCTGAATCCTGGCGTTCTCATTGGCTGCCACGAGCCTCCACGCGATCACAGTGCTGCGTGGGTAAGTGTGCGGAAACCCGGGACTGTGGACGACTCCGTCCCCGCTGACCATCACTACCTTCTCATGCTGAGACTCCTGAACTCCTGCACACACACACACACACACACACACAGTGAGAGAGAGAAAAGATTTATGAAAATAATTTCCTGGAATCGATAACTTAAAATTAGCGGCGTGGAGAGTACAGCATGCTAACGTAGCGATTTCTCTCTCAGCAATAATCCTCGTCGATGTTTACCTCGCTCTAATCTTAACGACCTTTTAATTAACACTGATTATCCAATTAGCCGTAAAAAACGATCATTTACGAAGCGCACTGCAGAAATCTTTGTTGATATCTGAGTAACACGTGAAGGTCAGAGACATTACATTACATTTAGCACAACAAATGAGGAAGTGGTTTAGCATTAGCATCCCGTTCGATCCTGATCCGACTCACGGCACTAAGTTCTCGATCCGAGCCCTAATGAAGCACCACAAAGTTATACAGTAGAATTCCTCCAACCTGTAAATAAATAAAACATAAAAATCCTAAAACTATCAGATAGATACGCAGCAACATTAGCAGCTGTCATCAGTAAACAATATTGAACTAGCAAGACACAAGTTTTTAATAATTACAGACTTTTCTACTTGATGTAAAGTGGGCGGGGCTAATGTTGCTTAATATTGAAAGCACCACCCTGACCAATCACATAAGGCTGATGTCACTTGATCTGTTCCATGCTTCACGCTTGAAAGGTCTCTTCAAGCCTGGTCAACTTAGCGAGTAAAAGTTAACCTAGTGAATAAACACTCACCTAGCAAGTAAAAGCTAAGCTAGTGAATAAATCCTAGACTAACGCTAAGTTAAATCTAACTTAATCTTAATCTTGCTTTGTATGAAGTAATTTTGCAAGTCAGTGTTAGCTAGTTAGCTATCTAGCTTGAAGAAATGTTGGTCAACATCAACTTTTACAAGCCTTTACTGAAGCCGTAAAACCCGAAGTAGGCAGATCAAAAATAAATAAATAAAATAAAATAATCGGAGAAACCTGAACAGAAAATTCCAGATATTTAGGAAAACAAGGAAAATAATTCCGTGAAGTGTATAAATAATTCGGGATTAATGTTGCTGTACACTTTATGGCCTTTAGACACAGTTACGCCCTTTTAATGTTTATTTCCTGTTTTAAAAAAGATTTTAAAACTATGGAAGACAAGCGAAGCACTTTAACGCAGAGCTCGTTCCGAGGCAGAGGATAAAGCGTAAATGGTTTCGGAATAATCAGTTAACGGGATTCACATTTTTCAGAACACAGAGACGCTGGACCGGAGAGAATTCGCTGATATAAGAGTTCAGCGTTGATGTGAAAGTTTTTTTTTTAAACGAATTAAAGAGCGTCACGCTGTACTGCGCTGTACTGAGCGTGTCATGTGATGTGGCAGAGGGAAGTGTGTGATGGGAACAGACAGCTGCTGGAATGCGACAGCGCTGAAAGGATTTTCACACACTTCCCACACCCGGAGCCCACCCAGGGGATACATTTCACTTCACCTTTCACACCGCCTCAACAACACACACACACACACACACACACACACACACACAGCTCTATTAAACACTGTGGGAAGCCTGAACACCATCACACTGCCACCAGACACACGGCTCTGTTCACTGCTCTCAACACCACTCCTGACCACAATAATAATAATAATAACAATAATAATAATAATAATAATAATAATAATAATAATAATAATAATCAGGATATTAAAATAAAACGCCGAGTGATGACAATACACAACACTTCAAACTGTAAGCACTTGCACTGACCCACTTTTGCACATCCTGCACTAATGTACAGTTAATGTCTCTATTTTTATTTCATTTTCCTAAATTTTTTGGGATATTAATTTATTATTATTGATGCTCATAGCTGTTTACCTTATTAACATTCTTTTTATTTCTTGTATTTTACTGTTATACTAAGCACCAGTACACCGAGACACATTCCTTGTACATGTAAACCTACAGTACTTGGCAATAAAGGTGATCCTGGTTCTGATTCTGAGCGTCCCAAAGGTCAGTAATAAATGAAACAGAGTCAGTATTTAATGTGACGATCCTTCGCTTTAAATAAATAAACAGTGTCTCAGGTGCA
>CM075009.1:1202295-1231261 GCA_037576675.1 Pangasius sanitwongsei | reverse complement strand
AATCTAAAATGTTTTTGTACTGAATCAATAATGTAGAAGTCAGAAAATAAACATCGATAACAAAGTTTGTACTAAAAAAAGGGTGCCAAGACTTTCTACACAGTACTCTATATATATATATATATATATATATATATATATATGTGTTCTTTCCAGATAGTCTTTAAGAACGCCTTTAAGACAAAAGAAGGATGTACTGAAATCATTCTCATGGCCGGATCTGGAAGCTGTCGCAAGGTTGCGATGGACTTTAACAGGAAACATGGCGAGCACGTCACACACCACACTGTCGCCAAAATGATTAACAAATTCAAAAAGACTGGAAGTGCTGCGGAAACCGAGACGTGAACGTCCACGAACATCCACCGACGAAGACACAACCGATGTGGTGCTGGCAAACACACTCCCCTGTGTATGGAGACGTTTGGGACACCCTGTAGTTTATGCAGTCAATCAATCAATCAATAGATAGATAGATAGACAGAAAAATAAATAAATAAATAAATAAATAAATAAATAGATAGATAGATAGATAGATAGATAGATAGATAGATAAATAAATAAATAAAAGATCCATGGAAACAGAGATATTCCTGAATCCCTTGGTGTATTATATTATATACCAGATTTTTGGCATGTGTCTATTCCAGACACAAAAACACTTACAATAACACGCCATAAAACAGTCTGCGCAGGCCGCGGGGGGTCTTCCTGTCCTAAAAAATCCTCTTTCAGAAAAAAAACAATGGAAAGACTCTCCGCACTCCATAACTATCATGTGAGTCATACATTCTTCACTTATTTGCCACTGTTGATGGGAACCACGAATCGTTTCAGTGAGCCAGATGAGCCGAGTCAGCTGAACAATAAGAGTCGACTCTTTCATTTCTGAAATTTCTGAAATCTTACTCTACCTTCTAATGAGCAAAATAACATTATGTTGGGTTGAATTTAATAAAATCTACTAACATTGAAAATAAAAAATAAAAGAGAATTGAATGACTCATATCTGTACGCGAGTCGAATCTCAGCGTTCACCTGAAAGAGCCGAATCGTTTGCAAATGACACATGAACAATGAATCAACTCACTGGAATCATTTCAACAATAAGAGTCGATCCTTTTGGCTGAAATTTCTGAAATCTTACTCTACTGTCTAATTAACAAAATAAAAATGATCTTGCTTTATATTTAATAAAATGTATTTAAATAAAAAATGACTTAAATGAGAGTCGATTCTCAGATTCTCTGAATCAACAGTGAGTCATCTGTACTAGAATGATCATGATTTAAGATTCTGTCCAGGTATTTATTTATTTATTTATTTATTTTTATCCATTTATATTTACATTTAATGTTCTGGAAGATCTGTGAAACAAATGACTTCCTGGTCTTACATTTTAGTAGAAACGTCGCACTCTTCTTCTGAATTTCACCACAATGTGCTACGAGATCGAATTTTATCTTCTGTAATAATATTTCACTCGTCCTCAGCAACAAATGATCAATGAAAAGATACAGATTTAATGGGGGAAAGAAGCCCGAGACTGTTGATCAGATTGCTTGGTTGAATTATGTTATTAAGCAAATATCAAAATCATGAACAATTCCATGAAAAATACTTGTTTCTGGTGTTTTTTAGGGGTTATTGAGTTCATTCCTGTTGGAAAAACCCTATAAATACAGTATATATACACCAACACTATGCTTACACTCCACACTCTTGACAGTATTTCATAATGTAACCATGACAACAAGCTTAAACAACGATTATATATAATTTAAAGGTTGGTTCTGTGTTTATGCTCCGGCTGCTTCCTTTGCTATTGTGTGATGCTGCAATGAAACTTTTTTAATTGAATTTCATTTAACGTTTTTTTTTTTGTATTAAAACCGACAAGAACTAGGCGAATTAAAAGAAAAAACTGTTTGATTGGAGCCTCATATGAGTTATTATTTATGATGAAACCAAGCCTACAAAACCTCGAGGTAAAAGCGAGATTCTTTGTCTCTTTGCTTCATTCCATTTTCTGATATCATGGATCTTCGTAGCTGTTATTTCTTGTACACTGTATGTCAGATTATTGGCACATTTCAGTCCCAGATGCAAGAAGACTGAACTCCGTAGTGGCAGTAGTGACTCACTGGCCTCATTACACTGACAGAGCCAGATGCCCGGCCGTGTTTGCGAGTGGACAGTGAGTCGAGTCTGTGAGAGAGTGATTCATGCTGGATTCTGTTCCAGGAGTCTGTAACGTGCCAAGAGCAATAACGTAATGATTTACTGTCTGCCTCGATAGTTACAGACAGCCGTGGGCAAGAGCTCCAGCTCTCGAGAGAACACAAAGAAAAGAAGAAAAATTCGACCGGCTTGACCTCAAACTGGGGAAGAAAAGCACCAGGGTCATCACAATCCTCCTTTCAAAAAAAAATAAAACAGCAGGTTTTTTTTTAATGTCTACATGTTGTGTCATGATCAGATGCACACCAGGGACGAGAGGTGAAAGACGTGTCATGTCTGAAACACAAACGCCCCACACAGATCTCGGTATGTTCTGCCCCGGAGAGCAGACAATCATCAGGCTTTCTGAGATCTCTGCGGTTCCCCCGAGACATTCGGCGCGAAACTTATCCAAACACGCGGGGCCGCGGGCGACTGGTGTAAGGTTGCGCTGAAAACCTGCCTGCTCCGCAAGACAAAACACTTTATGTATCCAGTTATATAAACAGATCAGGGGGCTGGCTGTCGCTGCCAGCTTCGCTTTTTATGTCCTGTCACGGGAGAAGCTGGAAATGACACAACGCTTTGTTTCATCTCTTTTCAGCGTGTTCCAGCAGGGTGCAGGCCGCTGATTGACAGCTCGTTCTCAAAGAGGTTTCACGTTTCCTGCAAGATTTCACCAATTCAGACCTGCAGATCTGTGGCTTTAAACAATATTTACCCTTAAAGGGAGGATTGTGCTTCTCAATCTCCTTCCTGGTGACCCCACACGTTTACAGCAAGGTCTGAACGTCAGAGCAAGAACAAGGATTGCTCTTCATGCTTTAGTCAGAATGCAAAAGTTTAAATCTGCTCTAGTTCCTCCTGCCATAAGAAGTTCATCTATCCATCTTCGTCTTCATTTAAGACGTAATGTTTATGTTTTTATATAATATTAAACATCATTTGCTTAATAAACGATTTTCTTTCTCTATTAATTCCAGTGTTTGCTGCTTGTGAGAGAGTTAAATTATGACCCGGCTTATTCAGCATACAGAGTTGAGCAAGTTCATATTTCTCGCAATGTTTATAAATTTGTAAAATATTTGAGAGTGAATTATTAATCTTCGTCGTCCCACTGTTACTGTGAAATTTGTAATTTGTGAACAGTCTTTATTTTTTTAAATAAATAAAAAATAAATAAATAAA
The DNA here is from genome assembly GCA_037576675.1 of Pangasius sanitwongsei. Classification (NCBI taxonomy): domain Eukaryota; kingdom Metazoa; phylum Chordata; class Actinopteri; order Siluriformes; family Pangasiidae; genus Pangasius; species Pangasius sanitwongsei. The sequence continues at coordinate 1,227,853 of CM075009.1, read as the reverse complement.
AACCCTGCTAATGTCTTTATGGTCCACATATTTAACCTAAATATATATTAGATATAATTTATTATATATTATATATATAAAGTATGTTTTCCCTTTTCGCCTGTAATTTGTGGATTAATATAAAAAACAAATTCTTGCTTTTTTTGTGAAAAAGTATCAGATGTCGAAAATGATCATACAACGTGTCATGTTCTAGTCATAGTGTAAAAACTGTTTCTGTGTTCAGTAGATCGTAACTTCTCGCTGCCTCGAGACGCTGTTCTGAAGATTCAGCAAAACATTAGCTTTACGAAACAGCTGGACGGAAACACAACTAATTCTTTAAAACAAGCGCACAAACCCTAAACTACCCGTAAAATATGTCTCTCGGTTATAACAGCCTGCGTTTAAACAGACTGAAGTCGACCTTCAGTTATCTGTGAAATGCATGAAGATTAATGAGCTCTGAACCTGGCACTGGGAGTTTTAACACACACTTCTGACGGAGGGACGTAACAAGCCTTAACACACAACCGGCCAATTAGGAAAGAACATATGGCTTTGCAGAAACATTTCCTGATATAATTCCTTTAGAGAAATCAGCAACACGGCGAGTGGAATTTCAGCTTAGGGATGGATAATTAAAGGAGGAAAGAGGAAAAAATCTGTTTTTACATTCAGCCACACACAGAGAGTGAGAGAGAGAGTGATGGAGAGAGAGAGAGGGGGAGACAGAGGGTGATGGAGAGAGAGAGAGGGGGAGACAGAGGGTGATGGAGAGAGAGAGGGAGAGAGAGAGAGAGATGGAGAGAGAGGGAGTGAGGGGGAGATAGAGAGGGAGGGAGAGAGTGATGGAGATAGAGAGAAAGAGAGAGAGGGGGAGAGATGGAGAGAGAGAGAGAGAGAAAGAGAGAGAGGGAGGAGAGAGGGAGAGAGAGTGATGGAGAGAGAGAGGGAGAGAGAGAGTGATAGAGAGAGTGATGGAGAGAGAGGGAGAGAGTGATGGAGAGAGAGAGAGAGTGAGTGAGAGAGAGGGAGAGAGAGTGATGGAGAGAGAGAGGGAGGGGGTGAGAGTGATGGAGAGAGAGAGGGAGAGAGAGAGTGATAGAGAGAGTGATGGAGAGAGAGGGAGAGTGAGTGAGAGAGAGAGAGAGAGGGAGAGAGAGTGATGGAGAGAGAGAGGGAGGGGGTGAGAGTGATGGAGAGAGAGAGGGAGAAGAGAAAGGAGAAGAGAAAACATAACATATAAAAACGGCGGTGTGATGAAGCAGAGTTACTGTTTCCTTTAACAGCACGTCACCAAGGTGTTTTATTCCGTTTATACCGGAACAATTTTCCAACAATTACAACTGTTATTTATTAAAGACTGACACACAGCCTACTTTTTATCTGTTTATTGTTACATTTAATGATGTGAAACAGCCATGAAACAAGTTACTTCCTGTTCTCACTTACGTTATAGCAGCTATAAAACAAAACAAAACGGAACAATGCGAAAACTCGGTCGTTAAGATGTCGGAAAACTTAAAGTTACAGCGTTACCTTTGTGTGTTACAAAGCACTGACACTGGAGACTCCTTCCCTAACTGCACTACTGTCAGAGCTGCTGTTATAGAAAACTAATCAGCACCTTCTGAACAGTTATTGAAATCAGTGGCACATTGCTGTGGTACAAGAGGAATAAAACACTTCAGGACATGCTGTTACAGGAAAATGATCAACTCTGAGATGGGAACAGTAACTCCGTTTCACCACACCACTCCGTCGCTGATTATTTTCCTGTAACGGCACGACACGGTGTGATTTATTCCTTGTTTTAAACATTATGATGCTCAGGACTCGTGATCTCCTCACCGGAGACAAACCCGTGTTTCTGAAGTCGTTTTCGTCGCAGGGAAGCGTGTGTGTCGTGAGGTGACCTCATCTGAGCAGGTTAAATAATGCCGTGCGTTGATCAGAGGCTGTTCCCCCGAGTGCATTACCTCAAACATGACTTTTCCTTGACCCACTTTTCCCCGGACCCCCTCCTTCGCTCGCTCGCTGTCTCTGATTAAGGGAGGAAGCTGAGGATGAATAAACACAGACGCACAGAGCTACCATTGTGCCTCGACCGTGCATCAGACCTCCGACCGAGCGCACGGTTTAAATATTAACCCGCGAGCAGTTAAAGACAAAGAGAGCTCTCACACGTGCCTGTGTGTGTGTGTGTGTGTGTGTGTGAGCGAGAACAAGAGCAAGTACAGATACGTCCACAGTGTAACGACAGACTGAAAGATCTTATTAAAGACAAAAAAGGATACAAATCCCTTTAATATCATATGTCAGCAGTGTGTAATGGTTTATAGTGATTGATTGAGTCGTGATGCTAAACGTCTGGCAACAATGCAGTAAGACGGCAATTTGTTAGCTATCAGATTTCCATAATTAATATTCTAACACATGTCTGGATAATGTCCTGTGATGTCATCAAAGTGCGCCTTCTACTCTGTTCTAGCTCAGCTCATAAAAGCTGCACAAAGTGCTTCATTCATAAAAATATTAAAGCCGCAACCTCTTACGCCAGTCACGCACCATTGCCTGATCCTAAGCCCCGCCCATGCTTGGTTACTGTTGCTATGAAGCAAAACCAGAAATGAAAATCGAGGCCTAGTGTTACCGCTATTCAGGTTAGCTAGCTAACTTCATTTACTTAATAAAGTTAACATGGCTAATATGGGGAGTGTTAATAATTTAAACTTAGCTAAACCATGTTTAGCTAAACATTCAGCCATAACAGCTAGCTCATATTTAGCACACAAGCTAACCTGAGCTACGTTTATATTGTTAACACTGTGACCTTTTACCAGATCGTCACACACACACACATGCATTTATTTACAAGCCTGTGACTTTATTAAGGTATTTATAGTAAAAAAAAAATCACATAATTGTAAGGAAAATAAAATTCTAAAAATGCAAAATTGTCATTTGAGATATTTATGGTTTGCATTATAATTGTAATATTAAATATTTATTTACAAAAACTAAAGAATGCAAAGTCATATAAAGACATAAATATTTGCATTATTTGTCATTTTTCAAAATTTCTGCTTATTATTTGATTGTATTTGTTTGCATTTTATTTATTTGTTTGCGTTCCTTTAAAAAAAAAAGAAAAAATAACACTCATTTCTCACTGGAGTTCTACATATTTCCCAAATCACAGGCACATGCTTCATCCCTTCATCCTTCATTTCCTCCTTCTATCCCTTACATCAAATCATCTTTTAATACGCGTCAGACTCAAAACCCTTCTCTTTTTGATTTTTTTTTTTCTCTTTTTTTTTTTTTTGGCCAGAGGCTCAGCTTCCTGACTCGGTTATGAATCGCTGCATATTTATGATGTGTGACACTACAAGCTGAAATATTGATTTGTTTCGGTTTTAAGGAAAGGAATCGTTGATGAATAATAAAGATCACCGTGAATGTGACAATCTTTAGGTTTTTTGATGAAATATAGTAAAAAGCAGTTCTGGGTACTTGCAGAATTTTTTTTTTTTTTTTTTTGACTGAAGGCTATGTGCATGTAAAAACACTTCATCTTTCATTTCCTTTTTCTCTCCCTGCATCAAAATCGCATTAATATCCATCGGAGTCGAAGCCACAGGATCAGTTACATCAACACGAATTCAAACGAGCGGGGACACACACTGGGTTTTTAACATTTTTTATTTTTTTTGGAAGCCACATCATTTTCATTCTTCTTCCTAAACCCAAAATTGGTCGGTAATGGGCGCCAAAACTTCTAGTCATTACTGCAGACGGCATTAAGCTAACACTTAATCAAATGAGCAAATAGGGTGACTCCCCAGGATACACTCCTTAAACCAGCGGATATTTGAAACACCACCGAACAATCTGACAAATTCCCACTTCCCAGGGCTCAGGAACAAGACAAGGCTCACTTTTAGTTTTTTTTTACTACTTTAAAGTGCTAAAATCCTTCTTCTTCTTCTTTTTTTTTTAACCCATGGAGCGCCTTTCAATCCCCACATATGTTTAAGGGTGAAATGGAACCCCTCGTTTACCGTTTCTGCTCCTCACTCGCTGATTTTCTTCTCCTCCTTTCAAGTCCCTCGCACATCTGCTGCTGGTTAAGAAACGATGCTGGTAACTACAGGTGCTGTAAATTCCACAGCAGCCCTTATGATATTTATTACAGTTAGGAGAGAGGGACAGGATGGAGGGATATGAGGGAGAAAGAAAAGAGAGAGAGAGAGAGAGAGAGAGAGGGAGGGAAAGAGAACTCAATCCAAGAAGGGAATTTCTCATGCCATTAAAAAATAATTTGGTTTTATGAGCAAGTTGGCGTTTTGTAATGACTCAATATGTGAAGCAGATTTTTTCCTTTTCTTTTGGTTTTATGCTTCCCTTATTCACACACACACACACACACACACACACATTCTCAGTGCTCACTTGCTGTCACTGTATCATCGAGGCCTCAATTTACAGTTTTACATTCAGGTCTAAAACCTAATTTTTAAAATAAAATCTAAAATTGTGACTTCGGTGTTTGAAAAAAACACAAACAAATAAAGCTGACGCATTGAATTTACTTGTTTACTGTAACGTTTTCACACAATTGTTGATAAAAAATAAACAAAAAGACGTATTGTGTTATACATTTTATTACACCAGAGTGCTGCTCTGGATTCTGGATTCTGATTGGTTGGAAGGTGTTGATTCATTTTACTTCCAGTTGTAATCCAATTCGTGGGTTTACATTAATAAAATACGCTATTGTTTCTATAGTAACAGCTCATACAAAAAAATACTTGTACTGCCACATTTACGGATTTAAAAAAACACATATCTGCTCATACGACCATTTTATACCATTCATTACATGTTATATAGCATACGTAACACCTCATTACCTGCCATTAGTCTGTATAAATGCTAAAGTTTATTTGTTTTTAACATTTATGGAAGGAGTCTCCAGTGTCAGCACTTTGTAGCAGGTAAAGCTGCAACGTCGTTTTCCGACGTCTTCAGGACAGAGGAGTTTACACTTTGCGGTTTCTTAGTGACGTGACAACCTGCGTTTTTTTCTCTTCTTATTTCTTATTATTCGCTGTTATAACGCAATAGAGCGTAAATGTGTAACGCATATATTTACACGTGACTCTAAACGGAGAAAATGATACGAGTGTTATAGTAAAATAATCAACTTCTGGGTCGTAACAGTAACAGTTACTAACTGATGAAATGAAAACAGCTCTCATTAGCAGACTCAGACTTTCAGACTCGATTGTATGTGCGTGTAATTTTTATTATTATTAGTATTTTTTTTTTTACATTTTGTCATCAGTAGATTATTTTTAGTGTTTTGTAACTTGAAAGGCCTCTGGACCACCAGCGCTCAGCATCTCAGCATGCCCAGGCTAAAATCAATGAGCGCTTGACTGACAGGGTGTGTGAACCTCACGACACCCGGCTGCTGCAGGTCAGGCATCACATTCTCACTCAACCACACACACACACACACACACACACACAAGCAAGTGAGTACAAGTTCAGCTTTTCCTCATATCTGTTGAAATGTCCGTTAAAAGCGCACATTAACGCAGTCATTCTCGGGCAGTTCTATGACTCGAACTCACACCCTTCCGGGACTAGCTTGTCGTCTACGCTACGAAGACGCCATGACAGACCACTCGTGCGTGCAGCGAGGAAGCTAACATGCCCTGAAACACAGCTAGCATGACGGTTTAAAGCTAAAATAAAGGTTTACGGCCCGTCGCGTCTCACGTTAAGCGGCGTGAGAGCAGGTGCAGGAGATCGACGACTGCTCTGTCAACACATGCACAGAAATCCAATACTGCACAGTCTGGAGCACGGGTTAAAACACACACACACACACACAGTCTTTACTAGCGCTACACACATCAACACTCATCCGTTAACACGCGCTCTTAAAACGCACCACAACATCCGGAAACCAGATCGTATAGCTGATCCTAAACTGTCTCACTGCCATCTGTGTGTGTGTGTGTGTGTGTGTGTGGGAAAGTTTTGGCACCCTGTCCTTAAAACATCATAAAAACCGACCTGTCCTGCTGTTTAAGTTGCTCTAAGCTACATTTTAAATGATTAACTCTTTGTGGGGTCTAATTCTGAAAAAAAAAAAAACTAAAGATATTTAAATAGATTTGGGACAAATTTATCATATTTTTCCTCAAAACAGAGGAAATGCCAATTTGGGACAAATTTATCATATTTTTCCTCAGAACAGAGGAAATGCCAATTAACTGATGTGCTAATCAGATTCTAGCCACAGTTTTAGCTAAGAAATGTCTGCTACGCTAGCTAGATAGGTAGCTAGCTGCTAATTATGACTTTAAAATCCATAGATTTTGCCCTTTATTTCCTAACAAATGTAGTTACTGAGCGTTATTTTACCAAAACCATATCATGAATATATAATCTCCTCTTATTTGTGTCACATTATTTGCTAATACATCCATTAAAGGCCAAAACCATGCTACGTTCAACTTGTTTACTAGAAGATTCCACATGTACAGCTCAATCTTGTGCTATTCACCTTTTTAGAGGCCAAAATTGTATTATTTTATCATGGAATTTCATTTAGCATTCAGTGCTAACAGTGAAATTATAAATCTACAGAAGCTTTTTTTTAGTAATGTATCAACACATCTGAGGTAAATGTTGATATTCCTGACATCTTTGACTCATTATTTGTGTCATTCTGCCTTTCTTTGTTCTATAAGAAACATCTCAGCTAGATAAATTGCTAGTCTGTGTATTAGCTAGCATAGGCTTGGGGTCTGTATTTCCCAGTTGCTTAGCAACAGTGTTACAGCTATAGCCACTTAAAGGGTGAGCCTAATTGTGTGCTATCACAAACTTTTAAGTAGCTGGCAGCAAATTAGCACTGATGTTTTTTGTTGTTATTTAGTCTTTTGTATTTTTTAAACCACAAACTTTCATTCTGGGAATAATCCCATAATGTTTTGTATATGAACTATCATTCCAGGTACAGACGGCCTATTTAGAGAAACAGAGAAATATATATATATACAGAAATACTAATAGATAGACCGGTGTTTAAAATATTTCACTGTTCAAATAGGAGACAATAAAAAAAAATGTAAAGCTATGGGAACATTTTCTGAACCATAACATGATCAAAATGTGAATGTTATATTTCCGTAAAGAAAACTTTCCTGGAAAATGAAACAGGAAGTAAAAAAACGAGATCTGCTCTCAGAACGTTTCAGGAACCCAGAGCAAATGTTTCCAGAACGTTCTGGAAATCAGTAATTGGTCGCAGGGTAGTCGTGATAATTCAGAATGTGTTTCTAACAGTTTCACCAGCTCCGTCTGATTTTTTTAAAATATTTAGTCCAACACACGTTTGCTTATAACTTTCTGTTTCACAGTTTCTCTTAAATAACATTCTGAATTGCTTGTAATTTTTTTTATGTTGTAGATAAACATCTACCATCAAAACATCTACCAAATGAATCCATGTGAATGGAAATATTCTTGCACAGTAGTCACTAACAACTTCCATAAAAGAACAAATTAAAAAAAGGACAAATGAAAAGCCTACGTGCCACTTCTCCTTCCGAACAAAATACTAATCAGGATCGAGGTGGGTGGCCGAGAGAAAGTAATGAAACCTTTTTAATCTCACGTTAACCCGCCTGATGAAAGCGCGCTGGGATTAAAGCAAGACCGCCTGCAGGACGAGACACAGCAGTCGGCAAAATACACAAATTCAGCGCCAACACTCAAACACCCTCGCTGTTTTCTGTTTAAAACCAGTCCTCTTACACACACACACACTGTAACATACAAACACCTAATGCAAACATTGGATAAAACCTGACAAAAGACATCTCAGAGTCACACACATTTGTGTGTGTGTGTGTGTGTGTGGTTTATATTATTAAAGTTTTAAAATTTTGCTATAAATGTGGCTTTTTAATGAACTTTTAATTAACAAAAAAGCAGTTTTATAGGCAGGCACAGAGGCCACGCCTCCTTCATTATTCACTAATACTCATACGCACAGAGGCCACGCCTCCTTCACTGAAAATAACAAACAGGCCACACCTCCTTCACTATTCACTAAGAGCGACAAAGAAGCCATGCCTCCTTCATTATTCACTAAGAGTGACAGACACAGAGGCCACGCCTCCTTCACTGAAAATAACAAACAAACAGGCCACACCTCCGTCACTATTCACTAGGATTAACAAGTAGAGGCCACGCCTCCTTCACTATTCACTAGGATTAACAAGTAGAGGCCACGCCTCCTTCACTATTCACTAGGATTGAAGGGCAGTAACTCATCACAACGTCTTGACTAAAACTACTAAGATTCTTTTTTTTTTTTTTTAAAGGCAAAACACTGCCAAAGAATTTCTAACATGTCAAATCAGGCCATTTCATTATCTTAATCGATTTTAATCTAAAACCCTACAGCAAATTTAAAGTTTAAATAGTTTATGAAATGAAACAGCATTCAAAGAGCGGTCCATAAAAAAAATATCCATAATTATACTTTTGGAGACACATTCATGTCAAATGAACAGAGAGAGGAATTCAACCTCTAATCAGTAATGGATTTCTAACTTCAAACATTAAACCACGACTGCAAGAGCGTGAGACAATCTCTCACACACACACACACACACACACACACACACCACTGCAGTCCTATCTGTCATCTCTTCATCATTAACACACACAAACGAACAAAGCCTCCGCTCCATCATGTCGGACTGATCGCTTCCCAAATATCTAATTCAAATGAACAAACAACACAGACTGAGGCGAGACGCGGCGCAAATGAGACGGAGAGAGAGATGGAGAGAGAGACGGAGAGAGAGACGGAGAGAGAGACGGAGAGAGAGATGGAGACATCGCTGATTAGATTGTTTCTCATAATTATAAAATAAAGCAGAGATGGAGATGTTTGTATATTTGGTTCACAAAATCAGAGCTGCAGTGTGAAAAAGAAAAGTCACTCTCACAAGACTTTTTAAAATTATTTTTACAAATGTATTCTTACTGTAATCATTATAATACTTTTATATATTTATATATAATACTTTTATATATTTAATTATTATTTTATTGTTATTATTATATCATGCTTTGGGGAAATATTTAAGTTTAATTTTTTTCTTCTCTGGTTTCTGCTACATTTTAAATGCTACTTGTTATTTTAAAGTGTACTAATCACGACTTTGTGTTGAGGGCACGCCCCTTCACTAGAACTAACAGGTCAAGAGGCCACACCCCTTGACAGATATATATATATATATATATTTATATATTTACAATGAAATCCTTTATTTGCTGTTTAGTTTTATTTAATATCATATGTAGCTAAAAACAATGAACAAAGGCTACGTTCACATTGCAAGTTTCTTTGTACAATTTAGATTTTTCGCTCAGGTCGGATCTTTCTATCTCGAGAGTTCACATTCGTAGCCGTGAGTGAACTAATGCACCGATCTTCCGAACCATCCTACATCCTTTTTCATTTCCTGAGCAATTATTTGGATGTTTAAAATTGTTGTTTTGCCGCACTTCTAACCCTGGATGATGATGATGATGCTGACAAAAATCCACATGAATTCCGATCTGAGCGTTCTCATTAATGTCTCATGGACATATCAGATATGTCCCCGATCTCAACCGCATGTGAAAGTGGCTCAGGTCTGATTTGATAAGACTGTCTGGAAATAATCAGATCTGTGCCACATTAAGGCAAAAAAAATTAGAATTTCGAACGTGAATGTACCAGAAAAGAAAGGACTGGGAACTGGAGAACAGTTTGCTAGATGATGCTGTAAATTTTCAACAAAACCCAGTGGACTATATGTTTTATGATGAATTTTATAAAACTGTGTTACAGAGTGTCAACGCTGTGGTGTGATGAAGCGTAGTCACTGTTGCCACCCTGAAGCTGGTTATCTTCCTAGAACAACACATGCATAAGTCTTTTATTCCTCTTATACCACAGCAGCCATTTTAAAGCAATCAAATTGAAATGTATCACCATATCACTGGGTCTTTCGCCACACGGCTGCATATCGCACATCTCCAGCCACGACTGCCTTCTGTTTGCACTTCCTCAATGAACTCTTGCACCCGACTTACGTACGCAACCTGTTTGCTCTTCTGCAGATCCGTTTCTAATCTGTAACTTCCTTCATTCATCTCTCGGTATCGTGCAGGAAGACGGCCTCGCTCTGCAACCGGCCCGTGTTGACACTTTTGATTAGAAGTGTACATACGTATGAGGCGTTGCCAAACCGCTGACCTAGAAAAGTAAAACCCGTCCCTGTGAGAGGTGTTTGCAGGTGCTTTACAGGAACCTGGACATGAATAATAATGCATGAAAGAATTATGATGGTCCATTTGGCCAAACTTTAACTGAGCACTGCACGTCTAGCAACAGGTGTGTCCTGTTTCTTTCCTAATGCTATAAATAATGTCTGTACTTCAGAGGTAGACATCCCAGTGCTGACAGAATCATGGTGATTGCATGAATTCTAGCATTTTACTGCACTGATATACATATATCCTAGTTTCAAATGAGAAATTACTTTTAAATATGCCAGAAACGGAAAATCAGCAGCCATCACTATCCAATAAGGAGCGTACTGCATCCAGAAATGCTAATGTGGCTAATATTAGCTAGAAAAGTGCCAGAAAATAGACCAACAACTAAACCGAAAATGCTAAATTAGTTAATTTATATAATTTTTACTGAAATGTAATATTGCGCTACCTAATTTTGCCAAGTGACAGCAGTTCAATTTAACCAGCCGATCCTAAGCTTCATCATCTAACCTCTACCCAATAATTTATCCAACGCTAACAAACGCACTTGCGAACCTGAATTCTAACTCCTGGTTGTAATTTAATTACACAATATAATCGACTAAAATAAAATGGAACTGTTATATCACATTACATGACAAGCACAATGCTACCTAACTTGCTAATGAACTTGGCAACGTCTGGTTTTAATTACACAATACAAACTTGCTTATCAAACTTATCTAGCTATTAGTATAAAATAGCTGCTGCTGCAAAGGTAATTAAGTAGTTAGCTGTAAATATTAGTGCAGAGCTGAGTTTAAGTCACTGGTTGACTTGGCTAATGCTAAGTATGCCAGTGATTTATGCTAAGCAATATGCATCGATTTGAAGAAGTAAAAAGAAAAAAGTGGTGAAATTTGGCCATTGAGAATTGAAATTAACGTAATGAGCCTTAAAGTAGTGTTTAAAAAGGTAGCTACACCATTTAGAGCTTTAAATATCAAAAACAGGATTTTTTTTGGACGTCCAAGCAAAAGTGGAGTATGGCATCCCACAAGGTTTTGTTTTAGGCTCTTATTGTTTTCCACTTATATCCACTTTTTTCCTTTTATATTATTTAGCCTCATTTTTTCTGTGACTGATTTATTTATGTGTTTAGAGCAGGAATGAACGTCTGATCATATTTTATGACATCACTACAGTCCTGTTCACCTTGATTTTATTTTTAAAGCTTTTATGGAACTCATCAGGATGGTTTTGATCATTTACAGGTTAGTTAACATTAGCAGTGACGCTTTAGTGAAACTAAAAGTTCAATACGGCGTCCCTCAAGGTTCTGTTTTAGGTCCTATGTAGTTTTCACTTTATAAACATCTAAAATCCAGCAATAATTCCAAAGATAAACAACAAGAACCTTGAGGCATGACCAACTGAACTTTTTAATGCTTTAACGACTGTCTGTTTATGCTAACAAACTGGTAAATAAGATCTAAAGCGTTCTGATGAGTTCCATAAAATCTTAAAAAGCATGGACAGGACTGTTGAGATAATATCATAAACTGTGATCAGGGGATAGGAAATGATCCTGAGCTAAAAAATTCTAACTGATAGTCATGTAAGCAATCCAGGCAGGAAAAATGACACTGAACAAAATGATATAAAGGGAATATAAATGGAAAATAACAGAGAACCGTAAACAGAACCATGATGGATACCATATGCTTTAAAGCCTCGCTATTTGTTCTAACAAACTATAAATAAATAAGCTCTAAATGATGAAAGTTCCTTGAAGGTTTAAAAAACACGGTGGACAGCTCTGTTGTCAAAATATTGTAAACTGTGATTAGGGGTTATGAAACGAGTCTGGTCTGAGCAACTAAAATTGATAGGTACATGAGCAAACCAGGCAAAACACAACATTAAACAAAGCGAATGTAAATAAAAAAACTACATGGGACTGTAAACAGAACTCTGTGGGATGCCGTATTGAACTTCTTTAGTCATTAAAGACTCAGAACTGGTAATTATCTGTCAAATAAGATCTAGAGCATCCTTATGAAAGCTCTGGAAGCGTGATGAAGATGTCATAACAAGATCGTGCACTGTGATCAGGGGTTAGGCTACGATCCTGATCTAAACAATTAAAAATGACGGGCTCGTAAGTAAACCAGACACAAACAAACTGACGCTAAACAAATCCATATAAATCTAATTTAAATGGAAAACAAGGGAGGACTGTAAAGAGAACCTTGACAGATACCAGACTGCGCTTTCAGGCTTTAAAGACATAGTGGACAAGACTGTCTTGATAATATCATACACTGTAATTCTGATTGAAACACTTAAGACCAGTTAAGATTGTCTCGGTCAGAATGAAACAAAACAGACGAGCAAGACATTTGTACCCAAAGTAGTGTCTGGTCTGGAAGTAGAGCTCCAGATGGTCTCGTTATAAAGGATCACGCTGTTATTTTTCAGACGCAGGTGGCCTGCTCAGAAACCAGCTTTCAAAAAACGCCAGATAAATGAAGTCGTTCCAGCACCGTCAGCGCCGTTAGATCAGCAGGATCGGGAGAAAAGCAGATCAGAAAGATCCACTGTATACAGTATGTTTAAAGAGTGAACCAAAATGACGCTTATTTAGATAACGATAATCAATGCCCCGATCATCATCAAACTCATCCACAGAAAGCTTATCTGATCCTCTGAGATCAATCCTCCCAGGGTTCGAGAGCTCCTGTACGCATTTCAGCCTCCTGCAGTATCAGTGTTGCAATATTCCAGGGCAATACCGTAATAATCATTAGCAAATCATCTGGACCAACAGGGCTGAATATTACAACTCAGAGGATTCATAAGCTGAGGATATGATTACTATGTGATACTGTACGCACATGTGTGTGTGTGTGTGTGTGTGTACACGTTATTAGAGGATATTTATATCACGTTCAGAATTTTTTTTCTTCCTAAATACCTTAACATACATTATTCGACCATTTGTGATAATGAAGGAACGTCTCTGAAAGCGAAAACTCCAAACTCTGAACGTCTCCTGGCGATAAGTTACATTTCTGTCTTCTTCATTTTGTTTTTATTTTTAGTAGATGCCGTTTTTTTTTGCACCGTACTGTATCTATTTATTCCACCTTCTACATGATTTGTATCCCTTTTTATACGCTCTTACTGCCTTTACTTTACCGCTCTACTAATAAAATATTCTGCTTTTTTGGAAACTCCTTCTATGGAGATCATACAGTATGTATAATAAATTATAAACACATTCTCATCATGTTAGAATTCAGCGATAGAACGACTCGCTGTACTTTTCGACCATTTAATGTTGCATGGCGGTGAAAGTGGTTAGTTCCTGTTCTCACTTACGTTATAGCAGCTATAAACATTCGTTCCTTCACCAACTGCTCTTTGTTTCTCTCTTTTGAAGCTAAAAATGTTACCAAGAAACTGCAGAGAAGCATAGTAGCGTAAACTCCTCTGACTGTTACAAAGCGCTGACACTGGAGACTCCTTCCATAAATAAACTTCAGCATTTATACAGACTTATGCCAGGTATTATGAGGTGTTATGTATGCTATATGATATGATATAAATTAATTTATAATGCGTTATGTGATCTTACATTATAAATGATCAAGTGTCATGCATGGAGTAAATATTTATGAGGATGTTTACAGGTTTATGAACGCATTATGAATTCTGGCTTCATAGGAAGTGTTATGAAGATCATTTTTAGATTAATGTGTTTTGCTAATAGCAATATGACGTGTATAATAAACAATGGAACACGTTAGAACCAGATACTGCAATATATTAGTGCATATATTTCTTTTGGTCTCTTTTTTTTTGTGTGTGTGTGTGAAATAAGTTCTCTCTGCAGCCAGAAATATATTTTCAGTGATGTCATCATCTATGGCAGTGTGGCATAACTTTAACCTATAACCTATGCTTCAGATTTCTGTATCATGGTATGCAGACGCTCTGTCCGGCGCAATACAGAGACCCATAAATCAATGATCGGAGTCCGTCTGAGCCAAACAGCTGTTGCTTCAAGAAATGGATCCTCGGTCTCTGGGGAGAACGCTGGGCTCCCTGCAGCATACGTATAGTGTGTGTGTGTGTGCTGAAAAAAACCTATTTGTGCTTGGGCCCTATGCCAAGCATTCTCCTCACACCGACCATGATTGAGTTACGCACGCCAGGGTGTGTGACACACGGTTGTATATCACGTCGCAGCGTGTGTGAGGCCGCGTAATGCAATTTGCTTGCCACGGGGACCCTGTCGCTTCACCACTGAGTCCTTCAACAGGTGTTTCTGTTTTTTTTCTTTTTTTTCCCCATTGCAAACACAATGTCCATATTTCAGCAGTGAATGTTGAACTGCTGACAGAATGATAATGAGGCTGTTGGTCACGCCGTTGCACGCATCTTAGCATAGCTTCGCAGGGTATTTTACTGAAAGTTTCCAAGTTTCCAGTGAGAAATTACTGTTAAACTGTAACATGCTAGAAGAATATTTTATACAGAAATGCTAGATGCAACTAACCCTAGCTTAGCTAATGGTAAACTATTATAAGGTGCATTTAATAACAGTATGATATGCTAAGCCAAAAGAAGTCAAAAAGATAGGGAATGGTTAGATGTCATGATGTGGTATGATCGAGGTGTTAGCATGATCATGTTAGCATGGTGTTCTAGCTGTCAGTCATTAATAGCGCTGTTGTGACACTACACAGCGATGATCTCAGCAAATTTTAGCATAACTTATCCTCCTGAGCGAGTCTTTACCAGCCACATTCACTACAGACGTACGTACTCCCTCGGGCTAAAACATGCACTGACGCTCTTAATTTCTCTCTAGAGCTGCATAATAAAGTGGCCGAAAGACGCGAAGAAGGTTTTATCATGAATAATAGTGACTCAGTGTGCAGCAGCGAGGGTGGATCATTAGTGAAATGAAATGTTAGCATTTGGCAGCAGCAGCATTTCTCAGCCCTCCCTTCGTCTGTCCTGGAAGAATGCATGAGGAGAAAGAGAGAGTGACAGATGGAGGATTGGAGAGGTTCTCTCAGAAGGGACAGGAGGAGCATATGGCAGCGCCGTGGTGTGTGTTGTGTCAACTGAAATGTATTTCATCATATTTCACCTTCGCCTCAGAGCCACGGCGCACCAAAACAGCAGCCAGAACACCGGCTCACTCTTAGACGGTTATTCATTCACTAAACTCCACGCCGCAGCTACGAAATATACGGAAATGCTTTGAGTTTTTTGGAGAGACTGCAGAACGTTCAACTTGTTTTAGGGTGCTTTTACACCTATTAGTCTGAATAATACTTTGCTATACTAATTTGCTATTCGTTTTGGTTTCACATTGCATATAATTGTCCTGAAAATGTCCTCATAAAACACTTTCATTGTGATAGAAAATGACAAACAAACCTTTACCAAGTACACACAGAAATCACCCAACAGAGAAGCAGCGCTAAATAAATGATTCAGTAGTCAGATAAGCTTAGTCGCTTACAACAATTTGTGTCACATCCAGAGTTTTTATCTTTTTTATCTGTTCAAATCTCCAGAACACTCGGCATATCTGCAGCGCTACAGCTCTGTCCTTTGGCTCAGATTGCATCTCGCAAATAAAACTACGGAAAAATGCTGCTGGCCAAAAAAACACACATAATATTTGATTCACTTGCAAGTGAGTCGATTCAGAGTCGAATGGTTTTCTCACTAGACTTCAGGTGGAAGCCATCTCAACCATTTTTGGTTGACTAATACCATGACACTATGAAACTCTTATTTTAAGCTAGGTTATCAATACCATGAAAATTTAAAAACACAACACCCCAGTGTTCTAGATCACTCTCAGGAAGTATGTGCTATTTATACAGATGCTAATTTGGAGTGTGCTGTTTCTACAGTGGAAAGAAACGCTTCAGGTGCTACGACTGGTACAAATGGTGGTTAAGCTGCCGAGCTTGTGATCGGACCTTTACGAGTTTGTAATCGTGACACCATGTTGATGTTGAGCCTTAAGCTTTGAGCTGGAACTGCTAATCTGGACTCTGTTTTGGTGATTTAATGAACATCTTGTGTATTCAACACACTCCCTGTCCTCAAATGATAGGGTTTAAATGATTGGGCTGTGTTTGTGCAGGTAATATCGCCATCTGGAATGAGAGGCAACTATTCATATCTCCAGAAGCTGCAACTTTAGTGATGGCATCCTCTGAAAATCCACAAAACAACATGTGAAAAACACAGATGTCATTTCAAAAGGTTGTTCAACCGCACAGCCAACTGGAAGCGTCACATCTGTGGTTCAACAAGGCAGTCTAGTCAGCACCACTGAGCTACAAGAGTCACATTTGTAGAAGAAAAAATACGCCGAAATAACAAGACGACTCATGACCATCGGTTTGACCCTGATGTTTTTGAGCTTCAGCTTTTGTGAGATGATGTGTGTGTTGAGTGAACATCGGTCATCAGCAGCAGCCCGGCAAAACAGAGCGCTGCAGATCAAATAACCCATGAGGGGAGAGTGAAAATGAAAAAATGACAGAAATGGTAGAGAGGGAGAGAGAGAGAGAGAGAGAGAGAGAGAGGCGTATCAGGGCATTTCAAAATACCTCTCTGACACTGAGAGCTAAAATCTGCCAAGGTATGTAGACGGTAACTGGGGTCATCACATTTGCCTCCTGCCAGAAAAAAAGACCTTTGGAATTCAGTTTGCTCTGAAAACTCTGGGGCAATATCCACAGATGGCTCACGGTTAAGAGCGATCATAAACGGTTATTATCTTGCTCCAGAATTACTGAGAGACCTCAAAACTGTGACTAAATGTTGCTTGAATGTTCCAGCGTCCACTCACATTCTCCTCATATTACATGTTAGTGATTTTATCGCGCTGAAAAGAAGCCCAAAAAAGGTTAAACATTAAAGCGCTCTTTAAAAAACCCAGCAGTGATAAGAGCGTTTAAAGTGTCAGGCGGGTGATGGATGGTGAAGGTGAAGATCAGTGTAAATGTGTAAAGGTGTCAAGGTGAAGGAAGTGTAGTCGTCTGGGGAAGAATCTGACACGTACTTATTGTGTCGAGGAACGTCAGACCCGAGGGCGAGTTGCCCTTAGCTTCTCATTTCACACAGCGCAAGAAGAGCGCTTAACAGCTTTTCACCACTTTTCTTCTTCTTTTTTTTTAACAGTCCAGGTTTCTATACTTATATTTATGCATAATGGTCATTAAAAAAAGCTTGTTAAACATCAAACTGTCGTGTGGTGTGTTGTTAAGAGACAAGCTTGGCATCCAAAACTTCTCCACGAAGGCACTTCATGACCTGTGGTTAAGCAGGACTTGCTTATCACAACATATAATCTTCCATCTTGAACAGCCACCAAGAGGAAACAGTTGTTCTGGAAGATTACAGACTTTCAAACCTCATTCCTATTTTTCCTTTATCGCTCTCTCTCTCTCTCTCTCTCTCTTCCCCCTCTTTTTTTTAAAGAAACCACCAGGCAAAAGGTCTTTCCTCTCGCTGATTCTGGGGGTTTGGTATGTTATTTTAAACCCGTCATTATCTCAGAAGGACTCTTGGAGTATGCAGATCAAAGAGATTTGGAACCGGTGATGACGGACAAAGAGCGATGTGACAGATGCTGGTTAGCAAGCAGGCTACAACTAAACCTAGCTAAAAGATATTAGGCTCCTAATAGGAGATTTTGGAGCGACATCTTGGACCTTGACAGCACTTTCCACTACGATCATCATCATCAAAACGCGAACTGAGGGAAAAGCTTTTAGAAGAACGGCGTTCATCAGTTTCTGAAACTTTTAGAATCAATACCAAGAAGTGTTAAAGCACCCATTAGTCTGTTTGTGGAGTCAGAATCAGAGCAAAATCACTACCTTTTGTTTGTTTGCTACTTGGTGTGGTTTGGGTTGGTTCGCACAGAATTAAAACATTGGCTGAAGGGCATGTAGGGCTAGAAATGTCATCATAAAGCTCTTTCATTCATTGGTCAGAAATATTGCAACGCTAAAAAAGGTAAACAAGCCTTTTCAAATTGTGTAGAAATCACAGAAATCAGCCGAGCACGGAGAACACCGCCAAATAAAACGAAAGATTAGACAAAATATAAATAACTACCTTAAAATATGTTGTGTATCACATCGAGAGTTTAAGTTTATTTTCTCTTTTTGCTTTCGTCAGGCCAAATCTCTAGAACACGGCACTTCTGCAGCGCTACAGCTCTGTGCTTTGGCTCAGTTTAGCAGCTTGCAAAAAATCCTGCAACCGTAAACACACAACATGTTTGATTCACTTCCTGCAGGTGAGTTGATTCAGAGTCGAGTCACTTTCTCACTGCACTAGAGTTGACTTGAAAGCAGATCAGGACCGCCTCGCTCAGACGCTCTCAGACCCGAGTGTGTTCTGTTGAAACACACTAAACACTGCGTGTGTGAGTGAAAGACGCTTTATGTTGGTTATTCTTTCAAAATATATGTAATATATTATGTACATCTTTTTCTTACGCAGAACCACATAATTGCCCCCCAAAGCACAGGCTTAAGGTCTGTATTTATGATGTGTCAACAGTGGGGAGAGAAAAAAAAGAAAAGCAAAAGTTCAGCCTCTAAAAGCGGCTTAGAGACAGGAAGAGAAAACAAATGAAAGCCGTGACCCAGGTCTTTAAAGGAAGTGCCCTCCTGGATTCCCGTTATGGAAAGATATTTGTGCTCGAAGGCTGACATGGCAAACATCAGACAGGCATCGACTTGCCAGTGAATCCGTCACTCTTTTAAAGTGCAGTGGACACGGTTACCCTGTAATCTCCAACTTTCTAAAGAGAGATTTATCTTTGGACAATGCTGAGTGTGTTTAATTCCACATGTAGTATATTTAATGCTCTTGAAAGTACTAGATTTTCTGGCAGAACTCAGCACGTAAGCTTCGCTCCCTTTCGGCTTTTAAAGCGCGACTTGAATTGGCAGAGTGCACGGTGTCGACTGACAGCTCGCTTCAGTGCCTGGAGAATTGCAGCCTGGAGCACTTCACGTTAAAAAAAAAAAAAAAAAAGGTCAGGGCAAAATCCTGCTTTAACAGGGAGTCATTTGTCTCAGTGTGTGCCGTGAAAAGCTTGTCTCATTTCTCAGTACTGCCGGGTGCTGAAAATCATTCTGGAAAGGTTTTGCAAGTTGCGAGTGTATGCACGGCAGATAAAAGCTATGGAAACCACTTAACACAACAGAATGGTAATATGGACGGAGAAAGCCAAGAAGAAACCCTTGCCAGCTCTCACATCATCGCCGCTTTAGCTGCAATAGCAATATCTGTAATATTAACTCATGTCCTTTAATGAACTCAAGGGCTGCTTCAGTCATCATGGTGTCTGAAGTGATTAGAAGTTCCTGTAAGTTTCCAACAACGTGTAGCTTTCTCGTGTAGCTTTCTCGTGTAGCTTTCTCCAGACCTGACGACCTTCACGCGCTTTAACATCGCTCATGCGCTTCTGCTATGAGTTATCACTCAAAAATACGGGAGTGACACCGGTGTTGCCGACTCTTTTCTCAGGAAAGTAGCTAAAGCACGCTCAAAAAAGTCGCTAGAAACCACAAGGTGATGTCATAGACTAATTTGTATATTAATTTATTCATCATGATTATTGTTATATCAAATTACAAATTAGAATACATATTATAATCATATAACAATATATAATAAGTATAGTATTATAATGTGATGAGTGGTGATCAGTGATTGGTCGTTGGGAAACAGTGGTGATCAGTGATTGGTCGTTGGGAAAGAGTGGTGATCAGTGATTGGTCGTTGGGAAACAATGGTGATCAGTGATTGGTCGTTGGGAAAGTGTGGTGATCAGTGATTGGTCGTTGGGAAAGAGTGGTGATCAGTGATTGATCGTTGGGAAACAGTGGTGATCAGTGATTGATCGTTGGGAAACAGTGGTGATCAGTGATTGGTCGTTGGGAAAGAGTGGTGATCAGTGATTGATCGTTGGGAAACAGTGGTGATCAGTGATTGGTCGTTGGGAAACAGTGGTGATCAGTGATTGGTCGTTGGGAAACAGTGGTGATCAGTGATCGGTTTTGGGGAATTTAGAGTTCATTAAAGTGAAATAAAATCCATCCATCCATAATCAACTTAACTAATATTAGACAAGTATACAGTTAACCTCAGTTAACTAAAAATATTAGGGATGTACAGAAATTTTGGCCACTGAAATGTCAAAAATGTCAAAAATGACACAACAAACATTTTAACCAATATTGATTTCGTTAAAAAGTACTCTTTTTCTCACAAAAATCACTTTGTAAACATAGTACATAAATAAAGTATGAAGAATAAATCAATTCTAACAAAAGAAAAAAGAAACAGTCGAGTCTCGTTATATTTCCAGTTCCAAAAATAAATTTCTTTTCCAAATCCAATTCCAGTCTCTGCCATTTGTTACAGGATCCGATATCCGATATGTTTTCTTCGATATCCGACCCACAGTTTTTGCTGACGCTGGGTATCAGATCGAGCCGTCTCCAGCACAAACACAAGAGATGGATCATTTGAGTCACTAATTTGTTGCAAAGTTTTGGAATTTTGCTAAAGTGGCGAACTGGCGAGAGAAGCCCTGTGTCTCAATCATGGATGTGCTTCAAGTTTGTGTCGGATTCGTGTTTCTGCTTGGGTGGTGATGGTGAAATACGTCACTCGGTGTGATGAGGTTTTGATCTATGATCACTTTACGCACTATTAGTTACCACATATCTTAAGTGTCTGTGGTGCAACTGAAATTCTAC
The DNA here is from genome assembly GCA_037576675.1 of Pangasius sanitwongsei. Classification (NCBI taxonomy): domain Eukaryota; kingdom Metazoa; phylum Chordata; class Actinopteri; order Siluriformes; family Pangasiidae; genus Pangasius; species Pangasius sanitwongsei. Next base: position 1,206,698 of record CM075009.1, on the reverse strand, counting down.
ACCACGCTAGTTTTAAATTAGGATCGACTTTACGGCAGAGTTAAGTTGAATTTAGGTTCAGCTTGTGCAACAAGACCACTATAGTGCATTTGAAGGACTGTCGTTTGTTCACTAGGAATGAGAATTAGACTTTTTTATGAAAGCGCCAAGCTCCTTGAATGTACACGGCGCATTGTTCAGCCGTACTCGTGTCCACCTGTCCATGTCCGAAGTGGAACAGCCTGTGATTGCCATTTAACTCGAATGCCACATTAAGCCCCGTTCGTCTCTACAGAGTGATCCTGTAAATCCACTAAGTGTTCAGCTGTTGCATTTTCTTTTATCCTGCCCCTGATGCTGGAGGGACTACAGCGGCTTAATGAGGGATAATTGGGCTCTGGTACAAACCGCCTGCAGAAAACACTTTGCAATAACTGAACTTCGTCCAGCAACAGGTCTCAACAAAAAAATGTCTACCTCCAAAAAAAAAACTTAGCTTGGACGTTTATTGAGTACACATTCATCTTTCGCACCACGGTGATGATTAATGCAACTCAGAATACAACAACCAACATTTACTTAAAGTTCTTCTGTGTGGAGTTTCACTAAAAGCCCACCTTTCTGAGCGAGCTCCACACACTCATTAATCAGCTCGAGGTGCCAGAGGGTTCTTACGGATCCTGGCAGCAAAAAAAAAAAAGGCATTACAAACGTATCTTGGGTCACATTTCCTGCGTATCACTCGACACGAACATATTTCAGAACATTAAGACTGCGCAAACCTGTCTTCGAGCTTATTCAGGGATCAGAACATCCACAGGGATTTGGACTGAATGGAACCAAAAGGCACACGTTAGACGCACTTTTAAGCCTTCTTTCTTTGGGAAACATTCCTAAAATGGGGGAAAATTACAGACTGGAAAGTTGGTAGTTCAAATCCCATGACTTTCGCAGACCCTTGATTTAGATTAGGGTTGTTACGGTGTCACAGGTAGTCACGCCGTATGATCAGACATCTCGCTGTTCTCGCTGTTCGCTCTTTCGGCTTCATTAAAAACATCCTACTGAAAGAATTGCCATGATCTTTAGGGGAAAAAAAGACAAAGACCTGTCAGGAGAGGTGTGTGGTGTTCATTAACAGCCATCTGCTTCTAACAAACCAAAACAAGGTGAGATAACAAGAAAGAAAAGAGAACGAGAAGAATAGACACCACTCTCTAATGCATACAAAACTTTTTTTTTTATTTTCCACCAAATAAGGCTTCTTCAGAATAATCAAAACAATGTCTGAAGTCAGGCTAAGCAGCGCTGCATGCTAACGCGCTTGTTATGTTTTTTTGTTTTGCCCAGCGCACATCGCAGCGTAAACTCCTCTCTCCTGAAGTCTTTCTCCTGTAAATGTAGTTACTCACAAAATACTCACACTGGAGACTCCTTCTTTTTAAGCTAAATAAACATCTCCATGAAACATGAAACCTCACGTTTTTCTTTGTTACATAACAACACATTTTTTAAATTCTGTTTATTATCATTTGTTTATGTGGCTTGTCTCTCTGAATGAGCCGTTACCATAGTAACCATAACACATTAAAAGGCGGGCATTAACACAAACCTGTGCTTTGTTAGAGCTGCTGTTAGAAAACTTACTGACCAATCAGAATCCAGAATTCAGATCTTTTTGTTTTCGTTATTGCTGTTGTATGGACGAGGGACTACAAAGACACTTTTGCACGAGGATCTCGTAATATCGGCTTGTGTGCGATTTTAGAGGAAAATTGAGCGTGAAAATTTCAGCCACCTCTACTGTCATCCACCGAGTGAACACCTGTAAATCTGCCAGACTCATCAGTACCTCATCTTCACTATTTCATAATCCTCTGAGTCCTCGTTCCAGGTTGACTTCCAGATCTCTCCTGAGCAGCTCTTTTTGGACTCGAAACCTCTCCAGCTGCAAAGCTAACCTCGTCTCAAATCAACAGTCAGTGGCAGCTTCTATCAACGCGGCGAAGGAACGGCTGCGATAAGGCTCGCATTGTTGACGTGATAAAAGAGGACTCGAGAACAAGACTCACCTTTGAGATACACTTGGCAGAGAATCCGACTCATTCATTGCTCTTTCAGTCACGAGGGAACAGAGAGGCCGTTAAAAGCTCGCACCCTACCAAGACGTAAAAGTCGTACCTTTGTTTTCAGACTTCATAGAGTCATGCACTGTTTCCATTAAAAGTTATTGGGTTACTGTACGACTGAACGAAGCAGAACTTGGAGGTGTTGTAGAATGATTCGGGACGAGGCCTTTCAGTGCAGCTGAGCGGACAAAAGTGATCAGATTCATTCAGAGCTGAAACTGGATGGTGAAATTCCACTCTACAAGTTGTTATAATAAACTTTCTAAATGTGTCTTCATTCCAAAAAAAAAAAAAAAAGTTCACATCTACAAGTTTCCAAAATTGTAGCTCACACTTGTAGCTTACATCCCTACAAGTCTCCAAACTTTTAGCTCAGACATCTACAAGTTTCTAAATCTTGGGCAGTCACCATTACAAGTCTCTAAACTTGTAGCTAAAACAGCTCCAAGCCTCTAAACTTGTAGCTCATACACTTACAAGCCTATAAACTTGTAGCTCACACACCTGCAAGTCTCTAAAGGTGTAGCATGCACAGCTACAAGCCTCTAACATAGTTCAGATAACTACAAGTTTCTAAACCTTGTGCATTCACACCTACAAGTCTCTACACTTCTATGACACACACTTACAAGTCTCTAAACTTGTAGCTCGCACACATACAGGTTTTTAAAGATTGGGCATACTTACGAGTCTAAATTTGAAGCTCACACCGCTATAAGTTTGTAAACCTGTAGCTCACACATACAATCCATTAAACTTATAACTCAGACACCTACAAGTTTCTAAGCCACACTTCTACCATACATATTTAGAAGTCTCTAAATTTGATGCTTACAGAGCTACAAGTTGTTAAACTTTGGGCACACACAACTACAAGCCTGTAAACTTGTATCTCGGCGCTGCACTTGTAGGACAAGAGTATACAAAGCGGTCAGATTTATTCAGAGCTGTAACTGGATGTTGAAATTCCACTGTACAAGTTGTTAGCAAACTGAAATGGATGACTAATAAACTAAGCTAAATGTGTAATGTAAAAAAAAAGGTTGTGCAAATGTTTTTTTTTTCTTTCTTAGCGTTGACCTTTGACCCCGTTCAGGTGCGCACCCTCCTCAGTCAACATGCTAGCGGTTTAATCAGTGTCAGCGCTGCAGGACGGTGGCCGACGGTTTGTTTGTCTACGCCGACTTCCTTTTTTTTTCCTCCGAACTTGTCAGCGCTCTGTGTTTGAGTTTTCTCGCTCTGTGTTCGCGTTAAAATGGGACCTTTTGACATTTTTCGCTATTCATCTCAGCCTATCAGTGGGGTTCAGAGCTAAGCAAATTACGCAGCCCTGGGGCAGCTAGCGCTCGATGAATGGAGCCTTTCTGTGATCAGAGAGGAAGCTTTCCTCAAGGGACGCCGTTATTGGGAGTTTTTCCCCCCTCTTTCGTCCCTTATATATACATACGGATCCACTTTAAAGACGACGGTAATTTCCACTTCCTACCTACGATAATGCTGTTTGACGCGAACAAGCGCGGCCATTCAGAGAAAGTGTGGGAGAGTGCAGAAAGAGTGTGGGAGCGCTGAGAAAAGAGAAAGACTGCTTGAAGTGAGTGTTTGAAGAGCACAGGAATGCGTGTAAAGAGAAGAAGTGAGGTGGCATGCAAGACGTGCTGCAGGTTCTTGGAGGGAAAAAAAAAAACAGATCAGAATGCAAAATGTACTCAAAGTGCCACAATACGTGCAGAGAGTACAGAAGTGTCGTGAAAGTGATCCGATTTATTCAGAGCTGTAACTGGAAGGTGAAATTCCAATCTACAAGTTGTTAGCAAACAGAAATGGATAACTAATAAACTTTCTAAATGTGCATTCTAGCTAGAAATGAAAAAAAGACAGAAAAAGTCATGCAAAAATCTTTTTCTTGTTTCTTTCTTCACTTGACACAGTTCACACCTACAAGTCTCTAAACGTACAGCACACACACTTACAAGGATCTAAACTTGTAACCCACACAATTACCAGTCTCCACTTGTAGCGTACATAACGACAAAGCTCTAAACTTGTAGCTCATACACTCACAAGTCTCCAAACTTGTAGCGCACATAACAACAAAGCTCTAAACTTGTAGCTCATACACTCACAAGTCTCCAAACTTGTAGCGCACATAACAACAAGGCTCTAAACTTGTAGCTCATACACTCACAAGTCTCCAAACTTGTAGCGCACATAACAACAAGGCTCTAAACTTGTAGCTCATACACTCACAAGTCTCCAAACTTGTAGCGCACATAACAACAAGGCTCTAAACTTGTA
>CM075009.1:1153682-1173342 GCA_037576675.1 Pangasius sanitwongsei | reverse complement strand
CCCTTCCTGACGCAACCCTCTCTATTTATCCGGGCTTGGGACCGGCACAGAAGTCACTGTACTGTGACCCCCATGGCCAGATTACTAGCATCCATTACAGTAGCTAACATAAATTGGCTAGGCAGCAAGTCAAATTCTAGTAATTATTGGTTATTTACCTCAGATTAAATCTTTAGTAAACTGCGTAGCATTAGTCATGCGATTGAATGATTTTTTTTTAGGTAAAATGGTGGCGTTGCTTTAAAATATGAATCGTCCAACAGTTTTGCAAATGAAGCACCATTTTGTGGAACATTTCCTTTTTGAGTACACTCGAGAGAAGATGTTCCACGTTTTGACTTTTACTTAAATTCAGGTATTTTTCGGGAGAAAAACAACGCACATCGCTCTCGTTACGATGGACAACTTTTACAATCACATCCATGAACTTTGTGTGTTTTGAGAAGAAACAAACTTTTCAATACTCACAAACACACACCAAGAGAGATACACTGTCATAACCCCACCAACTGGCAACAGGAAGTGAGGTTTATAAAGGTTTATATTTAAAGTTTAAATACTCTTTTATCAGGGTGAGCAGATTTAGCCCACATTTGCTCAGCATGATGTCAAGACGTTTATGATGATATATCGAGAAGGAAATGTTGATATCGAGAACAGGTTTCTATGGGGAGGAGATAAATTAATGACATGAAACTGGTAGTTCTGTGTAGTTCCACTTTACGTTATATGACGTACCTGAAGGTTTACTGAGTGAGACGGCAAAAAAACATCCACATGTCCATAGTGGCTCGAGAATCAGACATTGCTGCATTATTGGTGCTTGGACCCACCAATCGCTGCTTGCAAACGTACTCCTTAAGTTTTTTTTTATCTTCACAGTGCGCGATAAAACTCTTAAATCTTAAATGATATCAGACTTAAATTCTCTTACCCAGCTGCTAAGCTAATCAGTTGCATTCTTGCTTATTTGCTTATTCAATGTCTTTTCCATCGGAGTTATTTAACCCTTTATTTTGGGGCTTTAAAACACAAACAACCGCTACGCAAAACACACAACATACAACATACAGAGGATTTAAATAGGGACACTGATGAAGGGGGGAAACACAGAACAGGTGTGTGATCAACAGGAGAGCGATGGCAGGTGGCCGGGTCATGTGACCTGGTTGTAGTCTGGGGCTGATGGGAACTGAAGTCCAGGGCTTCCATATCACAGCCAAAATTCATGCTGATGTGACACAAACAAACAAACAAACAAACAAACCAATGTTTTTAGATAATTAGATAATTTGTTTATTTGTTTGTTTATTTACATTTTAATAAATTAATTAATAAATAATGTTTTTGAAATTACGGGCCAGCGCTGTATAAAAACAAATATTTGCTCCTGCCTCCAGCCTTGGATAATATTTTCTTCTGATTTCTTTCTTTCTTTCTTTCTTTCTTTCTTTCTTTGTCATTGAGAATGAAATAACATTTACTTGTAATAAGTAATAGTACAATATTAATGATATCAATAATAACAAAAATGATCAGTGATCAGCAAACTCACAATCTGGATAGAAGGAAAAAAATTGTATGTGTGTGTGTGTGTGTGTGTGTATGTGTGTGTGTGTATGTGTGTGTATGTGTGTGTGTGTAAAGCCTCGACCTCTGATTGTGTGCATGAGACAGGCATGTGAAATATGTCACATACATAATGAGGCATGTTGAATGGGGTCCAGGCCACACACACACACACACAAACACACACACACACACACACTCACACACATCAGTGATATGGAAAGAGCTCAGATGGATGTCTGTGTGTGTGATGGAGTCCTACAGTGTGACTGTACACTTTTTTCTCCCCTGTTATATTAGAAACGAGCCCCTGGTTGCTATAGCAACAGAGCGCGAGAAGGCCCGTGCGTGGTTGTGCTGAGAAGTTTGACAATTTCATATTTCACGGTGACGGAGGAGGAGGAGGAGGAGGAAGCAGGAGTGACGGGTTGTGTCTCAATCACAGCACGGATTTAACCTCTGAATGTTTTACAGATTTATTATCTATGGCAGGTTTATGATACGGTACGAGATAAACTCTTAATCAGCACCGGATCATGACCAATAAAACGAATTTAAATAGAATTGAGTGAAGAGTTCAGTCTGAACCAGGTCACAGTTTAGAGCGATCGTAGCAGGAGGCACGTGACCCTGATAACCAGCGCCCTCTATAGGAGGCGACTGGAGATTACAGACCAGCGTAAAGCTTTAAAAAGTGCTGCAGCGATGTATTTAGAGTCTATTTTCCTCCAGCAATAACAGATTTTTATAATAGTATATAATAAAAATGTAAAATTTATTGAAATGGAGCCCAAAAGTCTATTCCCTATAGCAGCACATTTTAATGCACAATTTGTTTGTTTATTTTTAAATCTGATGATCTGATAATAGAAATATCATTAGACAAACTAAATAGAGTACATGAAATTTCCAGAAATAAATAAAGAAATAAATAAAGTTGGTTAACACATGCTAGCATTGTTTTAAAAAGTATTTACAATAGCTTTTTTTTTAAATAATGCACAAATCCAAACTCCAAAATGATCTGATCTCAGCTCTGTACGAAATGGCACTGTGTACGTTACAGAAAATAAATAAATAAATAAGGTTTTGGAAATCACACAATATTTTAGTTTAGATTTAGCTACAGTATAAACCTAAAATCTATTCAAATGGAGGCCTAAAGTTCAGGATTTACCTTCCAGTCCAAAGAAAAATAGTGTACATTAAAAAAAAGAAACAAACGAACAAAAGAAAAAAAAAAACAGAAGCACACTTACTGTTGTTGTTGTTGTTGTTTTTGCTTTTTTTTAAAAAAAAAAAAAAAAAAAAGATTTGAGCAGCTTTGTACCAGAAACGTAATTTCATCTTTATGACTTTTATTTTTAACTAAATTGAGCACAGTTCTCAATAAATTTCTTTATTATACTTTTAGTAAACATTTTAAAATGTATTGTTTTGGAGAATAATTTATTACACGCACTAAAATGTTGAGTGAATGAGGGATTGTGTAACTGCGTACAGTTCACACGACTGTGTGTGACGGAAAAGAACATAAAGTTAGCTACGTTAACTGTAAGATAACTAAAAGAAATTACCCATGATGCCTTGAGTGTAACATTCAGATGATTGCGTAAGAAAGTAAAACATCATCTGTAAAATACACCGTAGCTACAAGTCTGATGTGTTTAGCGATTAGCTAGTTATGCTAGCTACAGTTGTGTAACGTTGATGTAATGATGTACGTTACGCTGATTTGCGGCTTTTATTTGTCCACGTAAACATCAAATTTGATGTTTTTTTTTTTACATTGAGTGATTATTAGAGCTAATTCGCTGAAGTGGGTGTAGCGAAGGAAGTCAGAAGTCAGATCTAGAGAAAAAAACAGGAAGAGCACAGGAAGTGCCGTTGAATATAAAGCAGCTCTAATATTTTCAAGGATTCGTAACTTCTTCTGAAAGACAGCCAGGTTTCTGCGGTGAGCAGCGTGTGTGTGAGGCGTGTGTCACATCCTCAGTGTGTGTGTTCTGTCAGCTTCCAACACACACACACACACAGTCTTCTGAACAGCTGTGTGTAACCTACCTCACACACACGGCTGTGTAATGCAGTCTGACTGCGCAGTGGGAAATCTGGACTCGGCATTTCACACACAGCGAGAACGTCCAAAACTCTCCGCTTCGTCAAGTTATATTCCTCAAGCAAGATTCTGTCACTGTACACTAACATGAATCCAACACGGCGTGATCTTATAGACTGCAAGCAGAACAACGAGAACTTTTATAAAATAAAATCAGGCGTCATTTTTTAACAACTGCATTTTTACATGCAGTGAGAATAATTAGCTAACACTGATTTATTGCTAATTTGAATCGTTCGCTTGAAATGACTCTAATGAATGAATCGATTGAACCGGTTCACAAAAGCTTTGCGTGTCGTCTGCGCAACATTAGTGTAATTGGTTGAAGAATTTAAGAATAATTATAACAATTTAACAATTTAATCTCATCGTGTTAATCATCATTTAATCTCATCACATGTTAATGCAAAACACCACACACAACAACAATTTTGAATTTAGCTACACTTTCTACTTTAAAATGAGTCGGAATCAGATATTAAGATGTAAACGACAACCAGTGATGGAAAACTGATTCATCGTTGACAGCCATTTTGGACTAAAAGTGAATCGAATCCAAGATCCAGTGAGTCTAATAGAGAGCCGAAGAGAGTCGAATGCCATCACTTGACTCCTTCTGTGAATCAAATCAGTTCAGTGAATCAGTTTCTGTCATATTTGATTCCACTAAAAATTAAACAAACTTGTGAATTGATTCCGTAACACACTGTGACATTATGTTAGTATGAAGGTTTTTTTTTTTTGTAAAAATTTACACCTCAGCGCTACTGAATTCTGGAAAGAATATATTTACTTACTCCACCTCTGTTTTTAATCCATTTGCTTAAACAAAATGCAGAAATTAAATATTTTAAATGTCTGTGTGTGATGAGCTACGCAGCAGTGTGAGTGTGTCATGTTTCCAAGATGGTCACCTTTTCCTGTATCCCAAAAATGTCTCTGTCACACACACACACACAAACACACACAAACACACACAGACACACACAGACACACACACACACACAGACACACACACAGACACACACACAAACAGATGTAGTGTCTTCTTCCATAAAAAAAACACAAAAAAAACACACACACACACACACACATGGTTCTAGCTGGAGGCAGTTCCAGCAGGAGGACGCACACACACACACACACACACACACACACACACGGTAGAGTTTCACAGTGAGATGATAACGAGGGAAACACACCGAGACTCAGAAGTGAGACAGAGCTGAAATAGACACAGAGCTGGAAGATGAGAAGTGCGATTCTGGTGAAATTAGAAATCAGAGTTCTCCATAAACAACAGCACTGAGAGAAACACACACACCCTCTCACACACACACATACACACCATCTCACACACACACACACACATACACATACACACCATCACACACACACACACCATCACACACACACACATACACATACACATGCACACCATCACACACACACACACACCATCACACACACACAAATACACAAATACACACATACACACGCACACCATCACACACACCATCACACACGCACCAACACACACACACACACACCATCTTACACACACATGCACACCATCACACATACATGCACACACACACACCATCTTACACACACACGCACATCATCACACACACACACCATCTTACACACACAGATACACACACACACACCATCACACACATACATACACAAACACACACACACACCCCTATAGTGTGGAGTAGAGTAGAATGAGGGCTGTGAGTGAATTTAGTGTCTCACCTTAATGACAGAACATTTAGTCTGATAACAAACATCTCTGTCCAGGGTTCTGAAAACCTCAAGAGAGAGAGAGAGAGAGAGAGAGAGAAAACAGAGAAACAGAGAGAGAGAGAGAAACAGAGAGAAAGAGAGAGAAAAACAGAGAGAAAAACAGAGAAACAGAGAGAAAGAGAGAGAAAAACAGAGAAAGAGAGAGAGAGAGAGAAAACAGAGAAACAGAGAGAGAGAGAAACAGAGAGAAAGAGAGAGAAAAACAGAGAGAGAAACAGAGAAAGAGAGAGAAAGAGAGAAACAGAGAGAAAGAGAGAGAGAAACAGAGAGAGAGAAAAACAGAGAAAGAGAGAGAAACAGAGAGAAAGAGAGAGAAAAACAGAGAAAGAGAGAGAAAGAGAGAGAGAAACAGAGAGAGAGAAGCAAACATGACAGCTCAAAAGAAAGAAAGAAAAAGGACATAGATAGATAGATAGATAGATAGATAGATAGATAGATAGATAGATAGATAGATAGATAGATAGATAGATAGATAGATTTATTATTATTATTATTATTATTATTGTTGTTGTTGTTGTTGTTGTTGTTGTTTAGTAGTTCAGGATATCTATCTCCTCTTTGTTTTCTTGGTCTTTCACTCTGTCACTTGTCTACTTCCTTGATGATTAATTAATTAATCAGATATTTATTGATTAATAATGGCCTTGATGATGATGATGATGATGATGTAATGACGATGATGATGGAAAAGGAAAAAATGAAGTTTTGCTGATTGAGCTCGTGCTTTTTGTGGATTCGGCGCTCCGGGGAGAGAGAGAGGGGGAGAGAGAGAGAGAGCGAGAGAGAGAGAGAGAGAGAGTAGGGGAGTGGTGGATGTGCTCCACTCTTCCTCCGGAGCAGAAGGAAGACCCACCTGCAGCGCGGACGCTGCTCGCGCTCGCGCTCTCTCTGTCTCTCCACCTCTCTTTCTCCCTCCATCTCTCCATCATGGTGCGGATTTAACACGGAGCTTTTTTTTTTTTTCTCCCGCTGTTCTTCTCTTTCACCCGGGAGGATTTATTAATCCCTCTCTCCCTCTCTCTCCGTGTCTGTTCTTCATGGTGGATGCGGAGCCGCTTCTCACACCGAGATGCAACAGATAACGAGCTTCTCGCTTCTCCTCCACCTTCACGCGCTCTTCTGGGGATGTGCGCTCGCGGGAGCTCCCAGTGTGCAGATAGGTGTGTGTGTGTGTGTGTGTGTGTGTGTGGTTTTGGTTCGGCTTGGTTCGGTGAAAGGAGAAATGGGAGCTCGCGCTCGTGTGTGTGTGCGTGTGTGTGTGTGCATCAAGTGCGAATGTTGATCTATATCTATGTATATAATCTTAGATGGTTCCATTTGGAGGAACCCTTAAAGGTTCTATGTAGAACCCTACATGTGGGCAAGCAGAAAGGCTCAATCATGAATAAACCCTTAAAGAACCTGTGAAGAGCGTATATATGTTCTCATGGGTTCCTTAACGCAGTGGAAACACTCTGTTGTAGGGTTCTAGATAGACAAAGGTTCTAGATTTAACCTGTGTATGTGTTAAGGAATGTGCCTGTGTGTGTGTGTGTGACTGAGGTTTAAAAACGTGTGCGTGTAAGAGTGATAGCATGTGTGTGTTTGTGTTCTTCTCTAGAAAAACGCTCAAAGGTTCTAACTAGAACCCTTCCAGTGTTTCCTTATCAAAAAAAGGTTTCCAAGTAGAACCCCCTTTTTTTTAAAATCTTTGAACCATTAACTATACTCTTAGTAAACAGAGTTCCTTCACAGAGGAACGCTTAAAGGTTCTAGATTTCTAGATTTAACCTGTTTATTCAAGTGTGTGTGTGTGTGTGTGTGTGTGAGAAAGAGAGAAAGAGAGAGAGAGAGAGAGAGAGAGAGAGAGAATGAGTCTATTAGTGCATCATTGTTGTCTAAAAAAAGGTTCTTAAATTTGTCGTTCTAGAAAAAACAGTAATGTTCTATCTAGAACCGTACAGTAGATGGTTCCTTTTTCTGAAGAAGTAGAACTGTTTTCTGAGAAACTAGAACCCTTAACCTTCCAGAGAACCCTTCAGGAACCCTGATTTCTAAGTGCACATGCAAATGTAGATATATATGTTAAGAACCCTTAAGCATTCTTCAGTTGTTTGCTTGAACCCTTTAAGGTTCTATGTAGAACACTACAATATTTCTCCTTTTTGAAAGTGAAGAACCCTTAATTATCCAGTTAACCCTTAAAGAACCCGTATATGTGCTTCATTTAGTCTCTCTAGGATAACTCTTAAGGTTCTATCAAGAACTGTACAGCAGAGGTTTCTTTCCTAGAATCTAGAACCCTTAACCATTCAAAGAACGCTTTAGAAACCCTGCATGTGTGTGTGCGTGTGTGTGTGTGTGTGTGTGTGTGTGTGTGTGTGCAGACTGTTTCCCTATTAGAACTGTATACTCTAAGAAAATAGAGTTCCTTATGGGTCTAAGTAATGGAGATATTTCCCTATAGGATTCCAGATAGGAGAACCCTTAAAGGTTCTAGATTTACCCTGTTTGTACATTAACAAGAATAACCCCTAATGTTCTGTGTGGAACTGTACAGCAGAGGGTTTCTTTTTCAGAATAAATAAAACCTTTTTCCTAGAAGCTAGAACCCTTAACCATCCAAAAACCCTCAGGGTTCTAATTTATAAGAGTGTGTGAGTGAGTAGTGAAAATGTGTGTGTGTGTGTGTGTGTGTGGAATGATTAAATGCTCTTTTTTTAAAGTACTACACTCTAAAATAAAAAATAAAAAATAAAATGGTTCTTTAGAGCAGGACCTTAAGGAACCTTTGGTTCTTTAAAGAACATTTTAATGGATGATTCTTGAAGCATTTTTGTTTGTTTTTCAATGAACAGAAACATCATGTGATTAAAAGTTTAACAAAAAATGCCTGAAGACCCACACGGTGAAAGGTTCTTCTGAGAACCTAAAATGCATTTACTCCGATAAACATGTAATACATAATAATGTATAAAAAAATTATAATCATAAAAATGAGCTATATTTTCACTCCATACGGTTCTTCTGTGGCGTTCTTTCCCTCAGAGAGAACCCTTAATGGTTCTATATAGAACCTTAGAACAGAGTTCCCCTGTCAGAGATGGTTCCTCTATAGGACGTTAGGAACCTTTAACTATAAAAGAATCCTTTTTTCTAAGAGTGCTTATATGCTGAGTGTGTGTGGACCTTCACATGTGAAACGTGTGTGTGTGTGTGTGTGTGTGTGTGTGTGTGTGTGCGTGTGTGTGTGTGCGCGCATGTAGGCGGCCTGTTCCCCAGAGGAGCGGATCAGGAGTACAGTGCGTTCCGGGTCGGGATGGTTCAGTTCTCCACGCCCGAGTTCCGTCTCACTCCTCACATCGACAATCTGGAGGTGACCAACAGCTTCGCCGTCACCAACTGCTGTGAGTCTCTCACACACACACACACACACACACACACACACACACACACACACACACACACACACACACACCTTCTGTCATCAGCTTAAACTCATCATTTATTCATCTCTTGGATCTCAAACAGATCAAACTAAAGTTCCAAAAAATACAAATACTAAAATATATATTTTTTAATGGGTGCAAAATGAATATAAAATGAACTAAAATTAATAAAAATTTTTAAAAAATTCAAATAAGAAGACAAACTGTACTTAAATTTTCCAATATTATTTATTTATTTATTTATTTATTTATTTATTTTTCATATAGTGCAATAAAATCTATTCTGTTTATGTAGTATTGCGTCATTAGTTTGACATTTAACTCATTACTAATTTCAGTTGATTTTGCTTTGATGGGAATGAAACACTCCATGTTGTGCAGTTGTAGAAAATTAATCAACTGCAGGGTGGTGTGATGATTTGGAGTTGCTATTACCTCACTGAAGATGATTACTCTTCTATAACAGCACATCCCCAAGTGTTTTATTCCTCTTGTACCTCAGCAATTTACCAACGATTGCAATTTTTCACTAATTAAAGGTCAACACGTCATACTTTTTATCTGATTATAGCTACATGTAATGTTCATGAAACAAGTTAGTTCCTGTTCTCACTTACGTTATAGCAGCTATACACAGTCGTTCCCTCTGTTTTTTCTCTAAAAAAAAGTGCAGCTTCTTACGTTACGTTACCGAGAAACCGCAAAGAAGCGTAAACCCCTCCGTCCTGACACTGGAGACTCCTTCCACAAATGATAAATAAACATCTCCTTACAGCAAACCTCACCATATCAACAATTATTTTTAACCCATTTATTACCTGTGAATGAGCCGTTACTATAGAAACGATAACGTATTAGAACGAGCGCATTAATATAAACCTGCGCCGCTAGCAGAGCTGCTGGTATAGAATATTAATCAACACCTTCTGACCAATCAGAATCCAGACTTCAACGCATCATCAGTGAGCTCTTGTTCTCAGATCTCACATTTTAAATCCGACTCGATCCCCGAACCACTAATGAGCCGTGAACACACACCAATTTCCCGTTCGTTACTCTCCATCTGTCTGTTTCATAGCTGATAATCGACCAACTGACGGCATGCAAAGCTTTCTTTATCGCATTTAGCTGATCAGATCATGTTTTCTTGTTTTTATTATTGATCATGATACATATATATTGATAATTAATAGACATAATAATATCATTGATAGTAATAAATTAGCAGCCGTTGGATTGGATTAGCATTGAGCTATCATCACAGAATGGAGGTGTATGATCTCTGTAACGTTCCACGTTCCTTACGAACGGTGCTTGGACCCTGCAGCTTGCAGCTATTATTATTATTATTATTATTATTATTATTATTATTATTATTAAGCAATCATTTGACTGTCCCTCTGATGTGACATGTCTTAGATTTGCATTCCTAGGAGCTCTTTCATCATTCTACACTGTGTATAATTAAATTGCACTGAAGCCCACAGGTGTGTTAGAAATGAAACAGCGGGTTTAGCACAGGTGAGTGGGTGACCTGTCTCTTTTTTTTCCTCTCTGTTCTGGTGTTAACTCCATCTTTACCCTCCAGCACTCGTTCCTCCTACATCACCTCCCAGAGCTGGAGTTTCATTTCTCTTGTATTTGTCTTTTATTTCATTTTCAGCCTGCAATCACGCAGCTAAATCCCACACAGCTGATAATAAACACCGGTCACAGAGCTGGATTAACTCTGACGCCTGACTGCACACCTGCAGTGCTGAATTAACATTATAGAGTGTTTAAATGTGACTCAAACGAAAATTCACATAAACACTCAACAGCAATTAAAAAAAAAAAAGATTTAAGACTAAATCCATCCAGTTTAATCACATGACTCATGTACAAGCGCAAATGTTCTCGATGTTAATTATGTTGGTTTAACATGAATACCACAGCAGTGTGGAATACTGGACTCTGATTGGTCAATGGCTGTTGATTAATTTCCTCTGACAGTAGTGCAGCTTTACATTAATACATTGCCGTTTCTATAGTAACAGCTCATTCATGGGGACACATATGGCAGACGCTTTATACAAACGGATTTTAAAAAAAATGCGTCTAATTATTGATAACATTTATGGAAGGAGTCTCCAGTGTCAGCGCTTTGTAACAGTCAGAGGTAAAGCTGTAAAGCTGGACTTTACGCTTCTTTGCGGTTTCTCTGTAACGTAACGTAACGAGCTGCGGGTTTTTTTTTGTCTTATTAACTACAAGAGAGAGAGAATAAAGAGAGGCTGGTGAGGGAACGACTGTTTATAGCTGCTATAACGTAAGTGACAACAGGAACTAAGTCATCTCACAAACATTGAATGTGACTATAAATGGATAAAAAGCATGACGTGATGCAATTTAGTACATAAAATCGTAACCACTGGCAAGTTGCTGTGGTGTGAGAGGAATAAAAGCCTCAGGGAAGTGCTGTTATAGGATAATAGTCTGCCGCAGGGGGTTTTCAGTAGCCTTCATATCTTTATATCATGTTTATTAGGAAATGCTGTAAATCTAGCGACATGAAATCAGAGATATTTATAAGCTGATAAATGCTCTCGAGGTTCATTATGTTCATTACTTTCCTAAATGAGAGACAGAGCTGATTATTATGATTTTTTTTCAGTATTTAAAAGCCCCTAGGTGGCACTACATTTTTACACCCATGGCTCCGAGCTCATTTCCTGTCTGACGAGTGATTTTGTATAACAGAGTCAACGCAACGTGTGTAATAATACCCTTTATTATGTATGATATGATTTAACCATAAAGCCAAATTTTTATCCTCTTATTCGTATGCATGCATAAAGTGGGATGAAATAACGTCAACGCTAACGCTAACGACACGGAACAGCCGGAACATCGTAATTACGTAAAAGAATAAAGAAATAAATACTGTCTTAGATGTAATCTCTTTCCTGTGTGCAATAATCTGCTGCTGTTTTAATAGAAGTACAAAAGAAAAGAGGAACCTATTTTTCACTGAATGCTCAATTTATTACAAAAAGGAGATAAAAAAAGAGCTACAAAGTGCCTCATTATACACAGAGCAAAGGAATTAGACCAGAAACCTAACATTGTGTTGCAGATATCTTCAAACAAATAAGTAAAGAACTAACTAAATAAATAAGACACATATGATAATCAGCGTTAATTAAATTTGTAGATTTGAGTTAAATTTTGTTTTAGTATTTAATCATGCTAATCACGCTTAAAGCTTCTAAAACTCGGAATAACATTTTCCAGAATGACGTTAACTTTAAAACTCTTTCCACTTAAAACCTCACTGATGCAGCAAAGGTTCTACGAGGAATTTTTCTGTGTTTATATACAATACTGGGGGAACCATTAAAGGTGTAGGAGGGTTCTAGAAAGAACCTTTTTCCGAATAGGGTACTTCTTCAAAAATCATTACACTTAGAACCAAAGGTTCTGCTAGGAATTTTAAATCAACAAGGCTACTGGACAACAACATTTGATGTTAGAAAAAAGGGTTCTTTAAATAATTAGGGTTTCCAGCGTCCTTATGCAGGGCCCCACTTGGATTCTCTGATAAGAAACCCTCTTTTCATAGAACCTTTGAAGGTTCCTCCAAAAGGGGCAACGGTGTGCTAGATGGGACCTTTCTGTCTAAGAGCATTAGCTAAAGAAAGATGCCCAGATTTGAGTTAAATTATAAAATAGAGACTTTTCCAAAATGGAGCTCAAAGAATAACGTCTTTAAAATCTTTTGGGTTCTACTTGGAACCTTAGTTGAATGTCACTGGGCAACTATATACTATACACTCTTAGAAAAATAAGGGTTCTTTAAGAGTTCATTGAATAATGAAGAGTTCTAAGCTTCCTAAAGTGGCTCTATTTGGAACGTCCTCTGTTGTAGGGTTCTTTATAGAACCTTTAAGGGTTCCCCCAGAAGGATAAACTGAGAAACACTTAAGAGTGCTAGTACTTCATCTCCTATGTGGTATATTTTATAGGAATACAGGAGTTTTCAGAGCAAACAAATCCCCAAAACTACCATGAGCTAGATTTCAGCTTTTTTTTTTTTCCCTCTGTGCATTAAACAGAGCCACGAGGCTCCAGTGCGTACAGACGATATTTTATTAAGCTGCCATTTTCTCGGAGTTATTTTGTCTCTCTCATGGTAACATTGTGACTCAGAAATGTCTCGTTGCTGAACTATAACAAGGTCCGTGTGTGCGCGTGGGTACTGATGTAACGAACAGCAGCCAGGCGCAGTAATATCTTACAGAACAGCACCTCGTTATTAGAAAGTGTCCAAGAATCACGCCCAAATCAACGTCTAGAGCCCAACACAGCCAGACAGAACCGACTGTGTTGTTTATTAAAGCAGACAGACAGAGGGCAGAACCAAAGACAGCTTTGACAGGATGATGCGTGAGAATTATTGAGGACTAAAGACAAGCGAAAGGCCAAAACAGGCATCAGGCATCAGATGATGTGATGAAAATCAGGGCGCTTAGAGAAAGTAAATAAAGGTAGATGTAGAGTTGTAGGGTTATTGAGCGTAGAAGCTGCAAAAACTGAACAATGTAGAACATCGCAAAGGGTGTAGTGGGGTAGAATGAGGTTGGACAAGGTGGGTGTGGTAAGGCAAGACGGGGCAGAGTTAGGCAAGATCAGGTGAGGCAAGGTGGGGTAAGATGGGTCAGGGTGAGGAAAGAAAAGGTGAGGCAAGGGAAGCTGGGGTGAGGTAGGGCATTACGGGGCAAAGTAGAGCAAGATGGGGCAGTGTGAGGGAAGGAGCAGTGAGGCAAGAAAAGGCTGGGTGAGGTAGGGTAAGGCGGGGTATGGCAAGGTGAGGTAGGGGAAGGAGGGACAAAGTAGGGCAAATGGGGCAGGTCAGGGGGAGGTAGGGAAATATGGGGCAGGGTGGAGTGAGATAGGGAAAGGTGGAGAGAGATAGGGCAAGAGGGGGCAGGGCAAGGTAGGCAAAGGCGGGGCGAGATAGGGCAGGGTGGAGCGAGGTGAAGAAACGTGGAGTGAGAGGTCAAGATGGGGCAGGGCGGGGCGAGGTAGGGAAAGGCGGGGTGAGATATGGCAAGATGGGGCTGGGTAAGGTGGTATGAGGTGGGGCAAGCTGGGGTGAGGGAAGGCAGGGTGGGGTGAGGCAGCGTGGGGCAGAGTGAGGCAAGCTGGAGTTTATATTAATGTATGAAAATGTGTACTAGTTCTAAATTGTCTAAATAACGTTGTGTATATTATGTTATATTTATTCTGGTTTATTGCCCTTGGTTTCAGGCGTATTTTTATCTAAATGCTCTGTTCCTAGTCATCACCTTCATCAGGAAGGACTTCTGCAGCACTTTTTATTTCGAGGTTGCTTTTTCCTGACATGGTGTGAACAGATATTTTATGTAGGACTTTGCTCTCTCTGTTGTCCTGCTCGCTTTGTCTCTGAGGATCCTCGGCCTGGTTTCTTATATGAAAGTGTTATATTAAGCCCTGTGGCATGATAAAGATAATGTTAGTCCGCTCTTCATGTAGCATATGTATGAATAATTAAAATCGAACCCAGAGGCTGAGTGAGGAAATGATCTGAATGTCAGATCTGTCATTTAGACATGACATTCTCTCAGTTTTCTTACTACTTACAACATGTACAAAGAAGACAACATTAAATGCAGAATAACACCACAATGCACTAATTACTGTAATTACCATAAATTATACAGTAACTACAGTGAAACCAATCCTACGTTCCCCCTAGCAAGTAAAGAGTCTCTTGTGTCTGTTGTAGTTTGTCTCTTGTGGGCCTGTCCACCGTTTTTTTTTTTTTCCAATTAGAAATGGTAGTAGCTAGGTACAGCTTATAAAATGAACTAGTTAAAGACATACACTACGGAAGCAGCGATCTTTGTACTTCCTTTCAAGCTTTAATTTTCTTCATAATAACTCTATACACATTTAATGAGAGGCTGTGTATGACAGGAAAACATGAAACCAAGCTTTTTTTTCTGAAGAAACATCAGACCACACGTGCCATTAGATTAATCCGAGGCATCATTAGAGACAAAGTTTGAATTTGTTGCTTTGCAGTGTCATAACTAATTTACACAGAATTAAAAAAATCTCAAAATCTCATCCGGGAAGGGACCACGCCCATCAGGATAGAAAGACTTCATCACGAGATAAAGATGATAAGTTAGAAGAACTGTAGAAGAACCATGCAAGCAAAAATAAATGCCCCACTACAGCCTAACAGAGTGAGTGTGTGTGTGTGTGTGTGTGTTATGTGTGTAAAGTGAATGTTGTTTAATGTTCAGATCGGATCGGGCCGGCTCGCTCCCTGAAGGGCGATCATTCTCTCTCTCGCTCGTCGTGACATATGTATCAGCCGTGTATCTCCTGCTGACCGGCTGAATCGATGCAGTTTCAATTAAAGAGACCTGCTGTTTTTCCACCGCATGAACCTGCAGGACTCACACAGAGAGCAGCGCTGATCCGACTGAACCCGGCCACCTGGGAGAGAGCGAGGGAAACGGAGGATAAAGAAAGACAGAGTGAAGCAGAATGAACGGCTTATTACTCTGTTGTAGTGGGCTGAAAGAGGCTGAACCGGTGGCAGGGTCTCTGCTGGGTGTTAGTGGAACCAAACGCACGAAAATCCATATAACAGCAGCTCTGACAGTAGTGCAGCTGCAAGTCACAGGTTTCTATTAAAGCGCTTGCTCTAATGCCTTATCGTTTCTATAGTAACAGCTCGTTCACTGGGACGTGTACAGAGGACGTGTATAGAGGACGTGTACAGAGGACGCGCCACCGTACAATAAACGGATTAACAACTGAGCCTAATCATTGATACGGTTGAAGTTTGCTGTAAGGAGAAATGTGTTTATGTAACATTCATGGAAGGAGTCTCCAGTGTCAGCGCTTTGTAACAGTCAGAGGTAAAGCTGTAACGTTAAGTTTTCCGAAAGCTTCAGGACGGAGGAGTTTACGCCTTTTTTTCAGTTTCTCAGTGATATGACACGTGTTTTATTCCTTACATACTGGATGTACTTTTTTAGACCATGTGACATTCGTTAGCTTGTGGACGTGGAGGAGGTTCACTGATATCCGCTGGTACAAAAAAAAGAAGAAGAAGAAAAACCAGCTGCATATGTTATGTGACAGTTGGATTTCTCTCAGCTTCCTCAGAGGTGGAGAGAGATTGAGAGATGGAGAGAAATGGAAAGATGAAGAGATTAAGAGATTGAGAGATAGAGAGAAGTGGAGAGATGGAGAGAGATGCAGAGAGATGGACAGATGGAGAGATTGCGAGATTGAGAGAGATGGAGAGATGGAGAGATGGAGAGAGTGAGAGATTGAGAGAGATGGAGAAATGGAGAGATGGAGCAATGAAGAGATGGAGAGATGGAGAAAAATGGAGAGAATGAGAGATGGAGAGATGGATGTATTGAGAGATGGAGAGATTGAAAGATGGAGATATGGGGAGATTGAAAGAAGGAGAGAAATGGAGAGATGGAGAGATGGAGAAAAATGGAGAGAATGAGAGATGGACATATTGAGAGATGGAGAGATTGAAAGATGGAGAGAAATGGAGATGTGGAGAGATTGAAAGAAGGAGAGAAATGGAGATATGGAGAGATTGAAAGATGGAGAGAAATGGAGAGATGGAGAGTGATGGAGAGATGGAGGGATTTAGAGATGGAGAGATGGAGAAAATTTGAGAGAAATGGAGAGATTGAGAGTGATGGAGAGATGGAGAGATGGAGATATGGAGAGATGGAGAGTGATGGAGAGTGATGGAGAGATGGAGATATGGAGAGATGGAGAGTGATGGAGAGTTGGAGGGACTGAGAGATGGAGATATGGAGAGATGGAGAGTGATGGAGAGATGGAGGGATTTAGAGATGGAGGGATTGAGAGATGGACGAAGGCAGTGATTGTGTTTCTCTCTGTACAGTTTTTAAGGCTGGCCTTTTCTCCACCAGCGTTCTGTCCCACTGCCTCCAGACGTCTCTGTAGATTTGATCACAAACCTAATTTACTCTGGAGACGTTTCCTCACTGCTTTCTTCAACATCTAGTCCACTGGGAACCTTCTGGATACGGCACAAAAGTTTACACACCCTTACACTGTTGAAACCAGCAAGACATTTAATGTGAGTTTCACATGTGAGCTGTTGCTTCGTTATCAGTGGATTTATATTCCACTCCTCTGAGACTCTAACCTCATCCTTAATGTAACTATAAACGGAAAAAAAAAATACGAGTTGTTCGTTAATAAACAAAATATTGTAATCATTAGAGAATTGTTGTGGTGTAGGAGGAATAACACACTTCTGGACATGCTGTTGTAGGAAATAAATCAGCTTTGGGATGGTAACAGTAGCTTCACTTCATCACACCACCACATTGTTGATTATTTTCCTATAACAGCACGACACGGCATGTTTATTTATTTACCATGATATTATTATTATTATTATTAATTATTATCGTTATTATTGTAAACTCACAATAAGGAAATAATTAAACACAGCACATCATATACAAGGTCACGCAATTGCAACCGATGTGTATTAGCAGGAAATTATGTAATAATTGAACCAGATTCAGCATTAATTTAACAATATATTTCATATTTCCTCATCTCGGTATATCGTCATGGCGATATATCGTCGCAGCCCTACGTTGGGGTGAATGAAACACACGATTCTGCTTCTCGAGACAGGAAGTCGTCTGCGCTTTGGGCTTTGTGAGCTCGTGAAACTGTGAGACATCCAGCATGACATGCAACAAATGCACACGCTCCAGACATTTCTGCCGTTTCCATAGCGATGAGGTCGTCTCTAAACCCGCTTTGTGCGTTGTGAAGCTGATACACACTTCGCCGTTGCCTAGTGCGGAGGTCTTAAAACGGTCTGAATCATGTCTCTGTGTGTGTGTGTGTGTGTGTGTGTCTGCACGCGTGGGTGGAATGTGATTTGTCCTGCCCGGGTGTGAAATCTGTAACACACACTCAGCTGAGGAAGGATACACACTCCTCTTTTCATGATCACCATGGTGATGGCTCTCCTGTTCGAAAGTGCATTTACATAACGCAGATGTTTTTCGTTTCTTTATTCCAGCTGAACGGTGGAGGCTTTTTGTTCCACCTCATCCTAAATATGTGATTCTTTAGCTTTGCACTGGAACTATGATGCTAATTTAGCTAACAAGTCATAGCCTTCAGTTTAGCATTCAGCAAAATGCATGTCTAAATCATTGTCCACCTAAAAACAAATGAAATATGAACTGTTTTTTTTTTTTAAATTTCATTCACCTCCAACATATAATCCACCTTTAAATGCGCTAAACTGGTGGGTATAAGCTTCCTTTTCCTGTCAGCTACATGAGCATCCTAGCCACTGTAGCAAATTTCAGACAGTAGATGAGTGGGGAGAAATGTAGATTTCAACCAAACTACCACTTTAGGCGTGTCAGAAAATCTCATTAACCAATCAGCAACCAACTGCTGCTAGTTCCTCTCCCAAGTACCAATAGTTCCTGTTGTTGAGCAGGAACCAAGAACCATCCAGCTGGAGCCTTTTCTACCAAACTGGTTGTTGAAAACAAACAAAAAGCAAAAAAAAAAAAACTTCCAATATATTAATGCAAAAATAAATCTCTAGCATCATGTCAAACTGGAACAAACCACTACAGAAAAGAGACGGGGGGGGGGGGGGGGGGGTTGGGTGTCTGATATATACCACTTATCAGATTTTAGTGGAAATCTAACATGTTTACTTCTGTGGATTCAAAGCAATTCACACCTCTAGACCTCGGTAGAACTCACAAAGCTCCCCAGATGAATTTACACACTTACAGCCTCGAGAAAACAGTTTCGTGAAGTTTCGGACTTCTTTTAATATATTTCCATAATACTGCATCAGAGAGAGGACATGGCCAGGGTCTTGACTTTTCCCCACAACAGCGTTCTCCAGACGTCTAATTTTTCCAACAAAGGTGCAACAAAGGTGAGCAGGATGAAGAACAAACACGTCTGCAGCTACTGCAGGTCAAACGGGCAGGGGTTTTTATTTTGTTCATGGATTGTGATAGAAACATTCTCGAGAGTGTTTAATCAGAGACAAAAAAAATCACATTTTTTTACTCTCTAAAACTGAGAGAAATAAAAAGCTGTAGAAAAAGTTTGGATGCAGTTATAGAGGTAAATGTAAAGCGAGGTCTAATGAGAGAATATACACAGTAAATCACACAAACATGACAAAAATGGGGGTGCAAACTTTTGAACAGACAGCATTTAGTTTATTTTCACTCTCAATATTTTAAAACTCTGTTTCACTGCTTTTCAGATTTGCGATAATGAAGGAAATGAATGGATATCTTACTGCAAAAAATGACATCTTTTTTACAATTACAAATTTTCTTTTCGTCTTTGTCATTATATCCCAAGGGTGTACAAACTTTTGCACTCTACATTATACAGGGTTGTAGATATCTGTAACACTAAGAGACATGTACGAAACTTTTTTGAAACACAAACATCGTTTTGAAACCTGATTCTGAGCCTGAATTCATCTTAAGAAGTTGATGATGTCACTGGGTGTGTCTTTCAATTCAATGAGTGAGTCAGAGGTGACGGTGGTGAGGAAAAAGTCCCTGAGATGATATGAGGAAGAAACCTTGAGAGGAACCAGACTCAAAAGGGAACCCATCCTCATCTGGGTGCAACA
>CM075009.1:1138095-1153582 GCA_037576675.1 Pangasius sanitwongsei | reverse complement strand
AGGGCATCAGGATGGGTCAAGAAACGAGGAGGAGCAGAAGGGGTCAGGATCACTGGCATCTCAGAAGTAGCATGTGTAGCTCGGCAGAGAGATGGAGAGAGAGAGAGAGATGGAGAGAGAGATGGAGAGAGAGGGAGAGATTGTTAGGTAAGCTTTTGTCCTCTAATGGTTAAGGACAATGAACTTTGCGTGCAGAGTCATGACGCTTGGCTCCGTCTGGTGTAGAATTTATACACGTTACTGTGTTACTTTAATTTAACTTGTATTGCAGAATCAGTTGGATTTGTCGCTTTAATGAATCATGACTCTTTTACGTTCAGAACAATTCTGAAAAAAGTCACTTGTTGCTTTCGCTAAATTCATGGCTCTGTGACAGAAACCGGTCCACACATACACGGATATTGCTGAAAACCTATAAGGATATTTATTAAAGGCGAATAGGGATAATTTTTAGTAATGGATATGAATATTTTTAAAAAACTTATAGGGGTATATTTTTTTTTTAAAAAACATACGGATACAGATATTTTTGAAAACCTTTAAGTTTTTTTTTCCCAAAAATTATACAAATATTTTTGAAAATTTATATGGATGTGTTATTTTCTCTGAGTTTTGGCCTCCACACCAAAAAAACAGTGTTTTGGATCTCAGAACACAAAGTTCACAAGTGGAGAAATTTTAAATCTCACGTTTCACTGAACGCTTTTTTCTGTAGACGGGATTTTTTTTTAAACAAAGTGTACTTTCAGAAATCTCGGTGTACGTGTGAGGCTTTAGACGGGAGTTATCGTCATTTCGTTAATTGCTAGTGTGAAGTCAGAATGACGCATGTCGATGGTGAAACATAATTAAAATGTCATTACACACAGTCAGGACGGATTTAGATAGCACCACCGAGAGGAAGCTGATTGCAAAATTATTGGCGCCCTTCACCGTATGAGCAAAAATGATTGTATAAACTAATTATCATCACACACTGACACGTTGAAATTTTCACTCAGACAGGTGGCGAGGCAAAAAATTTTCCTCTAACTGAAATCATTCTCATAAAAACATCATCTCATGACAAAAGTGCACAAACAAAAAACCAAACAAACCCTCCAGTGACTTTCCATCTCACAGTCAAACGTAATTTAAACTGATAATTGTTTTAATTGTGACTTCATTCATATGAGATAAAAAACCACGAGCATGTGAATTTTTCCTGATTTTATGCATCATGTCTCGTTATTCATACGTCGTTGATGTTGGCTAAATTTCACCACACACACACACACACACACACATCCTCCGAGTCTCGCAGGGTGAGATGTTGTTGCCATGGCAGCCGTGCTCCGTGATGATAAATGGAAGGTTTAGTTATGTTTAACATCCTAAACAGTGACCTTTGACGGTTTATTAAGACACTTTATTAAGATGATTTATTAAGACGCTACTCCTGTTCAACATTTTCTCACTTCTGAGTGTCCTAATCACCAGACAGCTCAGGGATGAAAGAAAACTCGACCGGAGTCGGTGTTCATTTTATTCAAATAAGGAATAAAACATTGTGTGTGTGGTGCTGTTTCAGGAAAATAATCAACGGAGGGATGGTGTGATGAAGCCGAGTTACTGCTACGGATTATTATATATTAACAATTACAACTTTTTATTTATTAAAAAACAATGTCATACCTGTTCTCCACTTAGAGTTACATTTAATGTTCATGAAACAAGTGAGTTCCTGTTGTCACTTACGTTATAGCAGCTATAAACACTCGTTCCCTCACCAGCCGCACTTGTTTATCTCTATCTCTAAACTCTTCTGTCCTGAAGATGTCTGAAAATTTATAGTTACAGCTTTACAGGAAACGCAGCGTTCATGATGCTAACGATTAGCCGCTAAACTTAATGTTAGCTTCATATCACTTTGTGTACTAGTACTTCAAATAATTCTTTCTTCCTCTTCCTTTACGATTCCTTCCTCACTTTTTTATTCTTCCATCTTCAATCAGAAACACTGACCTTTAAATTCCCAAACATATGAGAGATTTTGAAAATATTTTTATATATGTCTTATTTACATCTCTTAACAGTTCTTCCATCCATCTATCCTTCTATATATCTATCCATCCCTCCATCCATCCATCCAATCACATGTCCATCCATCCTTCTACACACAGAACGTCCTTCTGATTGGAACACAGGGTTAATTTATCAATTATTTCTCTGTTTTTACGTAATAATGAGCACTCATTGTGTGTGTGTGTGTGTGTGTGTGTGTGTGTGTGTGTGTGTGTGTGAGTGTGTGTGTGCGTATGTGTGTATGATCATTCACTTCACTTACTTTGATAATGACCTTTATGACCATTTTTTTTAAAGCTCTTGGTGAATGACATATTTGTTAAGCAAATATTAACAACATACACACACTCACACACACACTCACACACACACATACACTCACACACACACACACACACACACACACACACACTGCTTTTCTGTTTTTCTTCCTGTATAAAGGCGTTTGATGTGTTCTCCATGTGTGTTAGTGAGACTGAGGATGTAAATCCAGGACTGAGAGAGAGAGAGAGAGAGAAAGAGAGAGAGAGAGAGAGAAAGTGAGAGAGAGAGAGAGAGAGAGAGAGAGAGAGAGTGAGTCACAGAAAATAAGGCCACATAATGAGGACAGCTAAATATACCTCTCTTACACTTCTCTCTCCATCCTTCCCCCTCTGTTTCTCTTTCTTCACCTCTCCACCTCGCTATCTGTCCATCAAATGCAAACTCAGATAAATTTATCATCATGAACTGCAGCCAAATCATTAAATGGAAAAAAAGATATGTGATGATGAATAAAAAAAAAAATTCAATCTCTGTGTTTATTTCTTTACATCCTTCTCTCTTCATTTCTCTCACTATCTCTTCATCTCTCTCCATTTTATATCTTCCTTCATCTCTACCTTTCTGTGTATTTTTCTCTCTATATCTCTCTGTCTCAATATCGTCCTGTTTTTCATCTCCATCTCTCGATCTTTATTCCAAGGTCACCCAGTTTCCATCTCAGAAAGGAAAATCATTTGATGCTGTTTGATTTTGATGAATTGCTCTTAAGAATTCTTCTCCGTCCCAAATATTGGAACGCTGATGCTGTGTTCGGAAATCTCTAGAAGGCTGTTGGAAAATCGGGAGCACTACTCACACCATAACCTGATATATATATATATATAAAAAAAAAAAAAAAAAGGCAATAAAATATCTGAGCTGAATATAAAAATAGGTTCGCAAAGAAATTATAGCCTGATGAGCTAAAGTTTGATTTGTCTAGATATACGTGCAAAAAAAAAAAAAACAAAAGTGCAAGCTCGATAACAGATAACATCACTCACATTATACAATGATGATGCTGAATTCTGGATTCTGATTGGTCAGAAGATGTTGATTAAATTTGTATTCTAAAACACCGAATACATTATCGTTTCTATGGTAACAGGTCATTCACAGGGACGTGTACGGAGGACGCTCAACTAATAATAAACAGATTGAAAAGAATCATGGATACGGTGAAGTTTTCTGTAAGGAGATGTTTATTTAATGTTTATGGAAGGAGTCTCCAGTGTCAGCGCTTTGTAACAGTCAGAGGTAAAGCTGTAACTATAAGTTTTCCGACATCCTCAGAGTTTACGCTTCTTTGCGGTTTCTCGGTAACGCGACAAGCTGCGTTTCTTTTTGTCTTATTAACTGCAAGAGAGAGAATAAACAGAGGCTGGTGAGGGAACGACTGTTGATAGCTGCTATAACGTAAGTGACATTAACATGTTTATCAACATCGTTGGCAAGTTGCTGTTGTATGAGAGGAATAAAACACTTCAGGGTGTGCTGTTAGAGGAAAATAATCATCTTCTGGTTGGTATAAATGATGCAGAAATAAACGTCCTTAATAACTGACTGAAGTGTTTTGTTCCTCTTCACACCACAGCAATTTGCAAATGATTCCGTTTATCAAAAAAATTTATTAAAGAAAGGCACTGAATACTTTTTATCTGTTTATAGTTACATTTAGTGTTGTGGAGAGGTTCCTGTTCTCACTTACGTTATCTCTGTCTCTATCTCTTACTCTCTTACTTTCTTTCTCTCTCTATCTCTTTGTCTCTTTGTCTCTCTCTGTCTTTCTTTCTTTGTCTCTCTCTCTCTCACTCTGTCTTTTTTCTCTCTCTTCTTTTCTTTAATTATTTTTTAAATTTGCTGCTGATGTTTGGATTTGGAGTTTTGTTTGGATTTGGAGTTTTGTTTGGATTTGGAGATTTGTTTAGATTTGGAGTTTTGTTTGGATTTGGAGATTTGTTTGTATTTGGAGTTTTGTTTAGATTTGGAGATTTGTTTGTATTTGGAGATTTGTTTAGATTTGGAGATTTGTTTAGATTTGGAGTTTTGTTTAGAT
Source organism: Pangasius sanitwongsei (assembly GCA_037576675.1). Classification (NCBI taxonomy): domain Eukaryota; kingdom Metazoa; phylum Chordata; class Actinopteri; order Siluriformes; family Pangasiidae; genus Pangasius; species Pangasius sanitwongsei. Next base: position 1,149,159 of record CM075009.1, on the reverse strand, counting down.
TTGCAGTTTTGTTTGGATTTGGAGTTTTGTTTGGATTTGGAGATTTGTTTAGATTTGGAGTTTTGTTTAGATTTGGAGATTTGTTTAGATTTGCAGTTTTGTTTAGATTTGGAGATTTGTTTGGATTTGGAGTTTTGTTTAGATTTGCAGTTTTGTTTGGATTTGGAGTTTTGTTTGGATTTGGAGATTTGTTTAGATTTGGAGATTTGTTTGGATTTGGAGATTTGTTTAGATTTGGAGTTTTGTTTGGATTTGGAGTTTTGTTTAGATTTGGAGATTTGTTTGGATTTGGAGTTTTGTTTGGATTTGGAGATTTGTTTGGATTTGGAGATTTGTTTAGATTTGGAGATTTGTTTGGATTTGGAGATTTGTTTAGATTTGGAGATTTATTTAGATTTGGAGATTTGTTTAGATTTGGAGTTTTGTTTAGATTTGGAGATTTGTTTGGATTTGGAGTTTTGTTTGGATTTGGAGATTTGTTTGGATTTGGAGATTTGTTTAGATTTGGAGATTTGTTTGGATTTGGAGATTTATTTAGATTTGGAGTTTTGTTTGGATTTGGAGATTTGTTTAGATTTGGAGTTTTGTTTGGATTTGGAGATTTGTTTGGATTTGGAGATTTGTTTGGATTTGGAGTTTTGTTTGGATTTGGAGATTTGTTTAGATTTGGAGATTTGTTTAGATTTGCAGTTTTGTTTGGATTTGGAGTTTTGTTTGGATTTGGAGATTTGTTTAGATTTGGAGATTTGTTTAGATTTGGAGTTTTGTTTGGATTTGGAGATTTGTTTGGATTTGGAGATTTGTTTAGATTTGCAGTTTTGTTTGGATTTGGAGTTTTGTTGGGATTTGGAGATTTGTTTGGATTTGGAGATTTGTTTGGATTTGGAGATTTGTTTAGATTTGGAGTTTTGTTTAGATTTGGATATTTGTTTAGATTTGGAGTTTTGTTTGGATTTGGAGATTTATTTAGATTTGGAGTTTTGTTTGGATTTGGAGTTTTGTTGGGATTTGGAGTTTTGTTTGGAATTGGATATTTGTTTGGAATTGGAGTTTTAAGTGTCTAGCACACTTGAAGCCTAGGTGCACTTGTGTGAATAAATCCGAGTCAACGTGCTCCTCTGAGATTATTTTTTATCTGCACAATAAAAGGCAAACACATTTTTTTAATCACAGGAGAGCTGAGCAATTTGCAGACCGACTCCATCGGGGTTTGCAAGTGGATTTTTTCCGAATAAATGCTCTTTTTCCTCAGAGAGGATTTAGTTGTAGTGTACAAAATAAAAATTAAAGAGACTTAAAGGAGCATGAGCCATCAACAGCACACAGTAATTTAGCCACACACTGGAGTGTGCACTCGTCTTTTCGGCATGTTAATGGCCCTGTGTCAGTGAAAAGCAGTCAGATGTGACCGGCTCCTTAATAGCTTTCTCTCTTCTCTTCTCTCCTCTCTCTTCGTTTCTGTCTATCTCGGTGTACGCCGTAGATTTTTTTTACACTTAATTAAACATTTCATTGAGCCGCATTTCAGACAGACTCTCCGGACGCCGCCGTGTTCTTTTACACTCGGCTGCTCGAGTCACACAAACACAATAAAAATCCTGAGCTTGGATGATTTTTGGAGTCACGATGTCCAGGTCATGTAAAAACAAATCATCTGTCAATCAAAGCACAATCAACTCTCGAAAAAAAAAGCCTAAAAGCAGAAAACAGTCAACAGTAGCCATTCCTCAGTAACTATATTTATTAAAGAAAATTATATTTATTTAATTATATTTATTAAAGAAAACTGCATATGCCACTGATTCCCCGTAATTCCCATTCATTTATTTATTGGTCAGAAATAAAAGTTTCTGTCTTTATGTAGATAAAAAATTTAATCTTTGGATGTAAAATCTGAAAATTTAAAGTAGAAAAAAAATTTAAATCATTGGCTCTAAAATCTAAAATAAATAAATAAATAAATCTTTGGATGTAAAATCTAAAATAAAAAAAATAAATAAAGGAAGGATTTATAAAACTGGATTTTTTAAAGAACTTATTCTAAATTTGCATCAAATGTATAAAATGTAGAATTACTTACTGATAAATAATTAAAAGTTTTACAGTTTTTTAACCTGATATAGTGACTATTTTTCTTTCCTGAAAGCTTCAGGATCGCAAGTTGTGATGTAAAATTGTTGCTTCTCAATACAGCGCTTGATGCCAAGTGTAATTAAAGTGTAATTAAAGTGAAATTAAAGTCTTTTTTTAGTCGTTTAATGACAGATCTGAGGTAAATGTTGATGTCCCTGACATTTTTGTCTCATTTCCACATGCACTGTGTCTTCACATTGTCTATATAAAAGACTGTATCAGTGTGCTAGCTAACCAAAACCACCGCCTCAGTCATTAGCTAGGTTATGTTCAGTTGCCTAGCAACAGTGTTATTAACAGTGAGCATGTTGTGTGTTTTGCATGTGTCAAGAGCACAAATTAGACCAAGTCTAAGCCTGTGTGTGTGTGTGTGTGTGCAGTCTGTTCACAGTTCTCACGAGGAGTTTATGCCATTTTCGGATTCTACGATAAGAAGTCTGTGAACACGATAACGTCGTTCTGCGGAACGCTGCACGTCTCTTTCATCACTCCGAGTTTTCCTCTGGACGGAACGCAGCAGTTCATCCTGCAGATGAGGCCCGACATTAAAGGACCTTTACTGAGCCTCATCGAGTACTACAAGTGGGACAAATTCGCTTATCTGTACGACAGCGACCGAGGTACGCTTATTTATTTAGCTGTTCGTGTTTATCTACTCTAATGAGCATCCCTTAGCGGAGCACTAGCCAGCTAGCTTCACTACATTTAGAACCCTGTTCTATGGCGATGTTAGCTAGCTAGCTATATAATAAATAAAACACTCTGTCATGCTGTTGTAGGAAAATAATCAACAGTGGATGAAGCAGAGTTACTGTTACAACCCCTGTTGTTGATTATTTTCCCTTAACAGCATGTGTCAGTGTTTTATTCCTCTTACACCACAGTCATTTTCCAACAATTTCAGTTTTTATGTTGTGGAACATTCCTGTTATCAGTTACACACTCTCTCTCTCTCTCTCTCTCTCTCTCTCTCTCTTTCACTGACTGTCTCTCTCTCTCTTTTCTCAGTTTTATTCTGTCTCATTTTCTGTTTCTCTCTCTTTCTCTATCTCTCTTGCTCTGTCTCTTTCTCTCTCTCTCTTTTTTTCTCAGTTGTATTCTCTGTCTCACTCTTTGTTTCTCTCTTTCTCTATCGCTCTTTTCTCAGTTGTATTCTCTCTGTCCGTGTGTGTTTAGATTATTAGTTTCTACATGTTTTTACAGTATGTGTATATCCGTATAGATGCTCTTTAGATGATCAGCTGCTACTGATCCAGGATTAGCGCCATCCCATAATAATCTGATAAATCTGTGAGGACAGAAATCCTGTGCTGAATAGAAGCCACGTTTGTATTTTCTGTGTAACTGTAACGATACAAACACGCAGTGATGCAATTCAGCTCTATAAAAATGATTAATATGCAGCTACACAAACACACACACACACACACACACACACCATGATAAATTACAGCATGCTGTTGGTTGTGCGATATTGATCAGAGAAGCTTTTCCTTGTGTCAGCCACAACCCACACACACACACACACACACACTTATAGAGGAGTGAAAACATACAGACATTAGTGTGTGTGAAAGTATCATCTCTAACACACACACACACATACATACACACAAACACACACACACACACACACACACACACACACACACACACACACACAGAGCCCAAAAAGACAAAGACAAATAGAAAGACAGAGGAAGAAAGACAGAGAAAGAGTCAAATGGTGAGTCATATGATTTGAAGTCTGAGTCAAATGGTGAGTCATATGATTTGAAGTCTGAGTCAAATGGTGAGTCATATGCTTCAAAGCCTGAGTCAAATGGTGAGTCATATGCTTCAAAGTCTGAGTCAAATATGTCTGAGTTAAGTGACAAGGCATCAGCTTTGAAGTGAGTCAAATAATGAGCCATATGCTTTAATTTCTGAGTCGACTGGCAAGTCATAAGCTTTGAAGTTGGTCAAATGATGAGTCAAAGTCTAAATCAAGTGCTGAGTCATATGCTTTAAAGTCTGAGTCAAGTGATGAGTCACTCACCTCATGTCTGAGTTGAGTGACATGATGAGTCATAAGCTTCAAAGTCTGATTACTAGGTCAATAAATTAGGTACTCGAGTGTGAGGCATGAATGTGAGACTTGACTCGTCTCCTCAGCTACACATTAATTAAAAATACACCTGATTTTCTGGACCTGCTCGATTCTGTGCTGTTTTCATTCGTGAATTCCTTTAAAATCCTCCACTGTTCAGTAAAAATGAATCCATACTCCACAGGAACAGTTATTAATTGCATTACCGCTATCTCCTAATGAACATGTTGGGTTTTGTAAATTACGCCCACAGTCATTCCAGAATTATCCAGGAACACACACAACTGCGGTTGCTCGCTCTGATGCTAATCCACGACCTCTGCTTAATTGGGGTGCGTAATTAATTCATCTTCACCCCTCTGACGAGGCTCCGAGGCCCAGCTGTGTGCCTTCAACACACAACGAGACAATAGAAGGTAATGCATCAGTGGCCATAAAGACCGCGGGATGAGAACTCGGAGACGGGCGGCCCCCGAACTCGAGCCGGGCTTCATTAACGAGCTGGGAGAAATATCGGACAGAAAGTGAGAAATCAATAAAGTGAAAAATGAGACGTGATGAAGGAGTCCGAAGTCTTTGTGCAGCTTTTCAACAGCATTTATGATCAAATGAAGTTCTCAGTTGGCCTCAGTTTGCTTTTATCATCCCCATTATATGGAGCAATTGTGTATTTATGCGCAATCTCTCTCTCTCTCTCTCTCTCTCTGAGCTGTTTGTAATTGAAATAATTGGAATAATACAATCCTGAGTATCCTGATAAATAAATCATAAAGTGTTAGTAATTATATAACATATATTTATAGTAACTTCTTATATTTATTCTTTCAACTATAAGATTTTTTTTTTAAATTAAAAACTCCAGTGTGGTTTCAATGTGATTTTATGAAATTGGGATTTCTTTTTACAAACTATTTTTATTAAAGAATATTTTAATATCATTTTAAAAACTATATTTTAAGTAGGATTAGCAGAAATGTATAAAATATTGAATTCTATTAAATTAACATTATATTCATTCCATGGATTATTTTGTTCTTCTTTTTTTTTTTTTTACTGAAAATTTCCCCTGCTCTATTTTTCATTACAAATGTTAGTCCATATTTTTATCCATCTTTGTCTCAATATCATTTCTGACCGTACAGAATTTACACAGTTTAGGACTGCTGCATTACAAAAAGAGGTAAAAGAGGTAAAAAATAATAATCAAAACAAAAACAACAATAAAAATACTAGTTTTCGGTAGACTCTCTCTTTAGTCTAGAGGTGATTTACATGGTATATTTTTATAGAATGTAAATAAAGAGCTTTAGAGAGCTTTTATGAGTGTGGACACTGTGCATTAAAGGGTTAATAAATAAAAACATGCAGTCATTGCTGAATCGCAGTGGTATAAGAGGAATAAAACACTTCAGGATGTGCTGTGAGAGGAAAATAATCATATCTGGTTTGGTAACCGTGGATGAGTTCATGAATTTATTCATTTTTCTAACTCTAACCTGTGACAAAAATGACTTATTTAGTGAATTAAATTCAGTCATTTTAAAAAGGGACAAAAATATACATGTACAGGTTTGCATAAATATTCCTGGCAATGTTCTTTCCTTTTCTCCTGCTATTCCATTTCTGGAGTTTATTTTGGTTTATTTCTGGATTGAGTCCATATTTTGGAACGAATACAAGTTCATCTGAAGAAGTTTTAAAGATTTGAAACACTCCCAGGCGTCCAAAATGTTGCCAGCTGATTGATTTGACACGGAAAATAACAGTCTAAAATTGTCTTTTTAGTCGAAAGGAAGTGTGAGACACTGTGATAACTGATTTAGCATGACAGGCCAATATCCAACGTGTGTGTGTGTGTGTGTGTGTGTGTGTGTGGCCCCATGGCAGATTGGTGTTAAATGGCTGTTTTATTTGCTTTACAAAAAGGAAGCTTGTGGCACTTCCTCCAGCGCAGCGTTTAAATCCTCGTTAGAAAGGCACACTGACTCCGAGTCAAAATAAAAATTATTATTATTATTATTATTATTATTATTATTATTATTATTATTATTATTATTATTGGTTTAAATCCCAGGATGGCTGAAGGTCTTTGAATAAAATAATACAAAATATAAATAAATAATAAACACAAAAATCCAATAATTCTTTATATATAATTAATGAAGATATAGCTACAAGTGAATACGATAAATAAGATTAATAAATAATTTATCTTCACCATTTGATTGCTGATATTCTGAGAAGTATTTTTTTCTATTAGAATGTTTTTTAAATCACATTTATTTATCTGAAATGTCTCATTTTGTCTAATTAAATATGCATAGACTTGCATACTTTATAAAACAACAAAAAAAAGTAATATATTTATTTCACTGTGAAGATGCTCTTAAGAAAAAGCCTTTGGTTAAATCATTTCTTAAATCATTTCTGTTCAAAATATAAATTGATGTGTATATTTTATTTTTCAGCATAAAATCTAACATCAATCCAACAATAATCGCATTTTTGAGAATGTCCTAACTGTAGTATGCCTTTAATTAGGAACAGAAATGAAGATTTTTATTGATTTTATAAATAAATAAATACATTTTATAAATGCAGATCATCTAAAAATATATTTCTGAATATGATTGTGAAGTGGGCGGAGCTTAAAGCCTTCGTCAACATTGCTAATTTTCTGGATGAAAACATAGACAGTGAAAAACATTTTTTTCTGTTAAGTGTTGATATTTGTATTAGTACAATTTAAGAAAAGACAGATGCAATTTAAAGAATAAAATCAGAACGTTTATTGACATAAACATTGTCGTCTTTTTTACCTCTCGGACACTGAGATTTAATTCTATCAGGATATTTCATGCAATGCTGAAGAATTACTTTTTTTTTTTTTTTGCAAAGAGATTCATCTTTTAAACCCTTAAAACCACAAGTTAGAATTAGAAAATATGTAAAAGTAATGACCCATAACTCATTCAACTACAACTTCATTTATTTCTCGTATTTATAGCTGAAAGAACTCTATATATCGTGGTGCTTAGTGCAGAAATAGCGCGCATCATGAGGGTTTACAGTGCATTATGGGTAATAATAACATGCACCATCCAGAGAATATGATTTTTACTAAAATGAGAAAGCGCTGCACCTCTGTGTAGTGAATAGGGAATGATTTGAGACACGGGATCAGTGTATATAGACTGGGAATTTAGAAAATTTAATCAAAATTGATGTACTGCTCCACAGAACCTATATTATTTTGGCCATTTTGGTGTTAGCTGTTTATCTCCTTATTGTCTCCATCTATAAAACTACTGACGTTGATTGAAATGGGAGGTTTCTTTCTTTTCATTATTTTAAAATAAACAGCTCAGTAACATTATTCTTGCACGTCTTCCTCAGGACTAACGACTCTACAGGTGGTGCTGGACACGGCGGCCGAGAGGAAGTGGCAGGTGACGGCTATAAACGTGGGCAACATGAAGGACGACAGGAAGGACGAGGCGTATCGCTCGCTGTTCCAGGATCTGGAGAACAAGAAGGAGAGGAGAGTGATCCTGGACTGTGAACAGGAAAAAGTCAAAGACATCATGGAGCAGGTGATGAGCTGAAACTCTCACACCGTCGTGATGGAAATAAACTGAAACCACCTGCAGACTCGCTTTTCTCTGTTTAGATTTCGTTACTGAGCTGCGGAACTGTTTGGATTACGCTGTTGGTTGGAACCGAATCCGAATTTATTCTCGTTTTTCGCTCATGACACAAAACTGCATTCATTATTTTCTGATATTTTGATGCTTCACTACATTTTATATCACTTACACCATGTATATTTACCAGCAATTAATCAAATGGAGGCTTTGTTATGCTTTTGTACATCTTAATAATACAAAAATAGCAAATTTGTTCTATTTCATGAAGCTAAGTTTCTAGTTTCAGTTATTATTAATCCATCATCCTAATTTATTCATTAAAGAACTGTCCTTAAACAATTAAATAAGTCCTTTTTATCCATTTATAGTTACATTAATGTCAATGAAGCAAGTTAGTTCTTGTTGTCACTTACGTTATAGCAGCTATAAACACTCGTTCCCTCTCTTTTTTCCGCAAAGAAGCATAAACTCCTTGGAAAACTTGCTGGAAAACTTAAAGCTTTACCTCTGACTGTTACAAAGCACTGACACTGGAGACTCCTTCCATAAATGTTAAATAACCGTCTCCTTACGGAAAACTTCACCATATCTAAGTCCCTGTGAATGAGCCGTTGCTATAGAAACGATAACGCATCAGAACGAGCGCATTAATATAAACCTACGCTACTGTCAGAGCTGCTGTTATAGAAAACTAATCAACACCTTCTGACCAATCAGGATCCTGAATTATAAGACGACTTGTATTGACAGTTCATAGTAGAGCCGCTTCGGATGATCTGTGATGACGGAGATGTGTTTGAATGCAGCGACCGGCGTCTTGCTGCCGTCGCCTGAAAAAAATTACAAACGTTTCAGGAAGTTTTAACTGTTTTGGTGGTTTCCTGAAAGGATGTTAATTGTATACTAGCGAAGTCTGTGTGTGTAAAAAGAAAAAACGAGCAGTCCAGAAAAGTAACGTTAAAATGACACAATGGCAGTTAATTGTCTTGTTTTTAAAAGCTAATTAGCGTCTGGCTTGTGGTTGATTTGTGGTTTTAAAGCGTCTGGATTGTTCGTTCTCACCGTGGCGTCACTAATGAGATCCGCGCAGATGCTGGAGGACACACTCACCATTCTTCACGCTATGGCTTATTTATTCTGAGGCTCGCAGCTCTCCCATTGATTAGTCTTTAAGCTTTGTGGAAGTGTGTTTGAGCAATCGAGAGAATCGATAATAACGGCTTCATCTAACACACAACACACACTCAGAGCACAGCACAGCGTTGTGGTGTGTATGAACGCGTGTGGACTGTACCGGTTCTTTCAGATCATACAAAATACATCCGCTTCCAAATGAGGAAATGTTTTGGTACAAGATTTAATCTCATGATCATTTCCTGTGTTTTATTTTACAGATAATAACGATCGGGAGGCACGTTAAAGGATATCACTACATCATAGCCAACCTGGTGAGTGACGCGCTAATCATCCGCAAAATGACAGCATTTACACACGGATGTGATCATGTGACATCAGCGCTAACCCTTCTGTTCACTTCTTTAGCATAAAGTACTGCTTTTAATTACACAATATAATAGGAGGCTATACATTAGCTAGGTTGCTATCACAGTTGGCTAATATAAAAGCTAATACCTTAGCCAGGATGCTAGATAGTATATTAGTTGGCCCATGTTTGCTAACTCAACAGGGAACTCGGTTAACGTAATAACTAGCCAATATATTAGTTAAACATAAGAGCAGGATATAACGTATACACTGATTATCCCTACACTTCACTATTCCTTACACTTCAGTATTCCCTACACTTCACCATTCCTTACACTTCACTATTCCTTACACTTCAGTATTCCCTACACTTCAGTATTCCTTACATTTCAGTATTCCATGTAATTTGCTATACTTTACATTTCAGTATTCCCTACACTTACACTTCATCATACTTTATACATCAGTATACCTTACATTTTACTATGCAGAATTTTCAGTACTTCGGTATTCCCTATTCTGCCAACTTTAGTATTCCATATACTTCCGTACACTTCAATATACCATATACTGATATACTGTACACTCAGTATTCCATATACTTACATTTTATGTAAACTTTAGTATTCCATATACTTTAGTAATTCTGTAAACTTTTTCCATATATTTTACACTACAGTATTCCATACACTACAGTATTCCATACACTACAGTGTTCCGTACACTACAGTATTCCATACACTACAGTATTCCGTACACTACAGTATTCCGTACACTATAGTATTCCATACACTACAGTGTTCCGTACACTACAGTATTCCATACACTACGGTATTCCATACATTCCAGTGTTTTGTAAACTTAAGTATTTAAGTATTTTAAAAAGTATTTAAAAACGTTTTAGCATGATTAAATTAATGTCATGTTTCTTCACTCTTGCCTTTCAGGGCTTTGTGGACGGAGACCTGTCCAAAATTCAGTACGGTGGAGCAAACGTGTCAGGATTCCAGATTGTGGATTTTGAAGATCCTCTAGTGTCCAAATTTGACCAGCGCTGGGAAGCTCTGGAAGAAAAGGAATATCCAGGAGCTGACAGCAAGATCAGGGTGAGCGCTGCAGTCTCTGAAATATTCTCGAAATGTGATGTAAGAGCTTGCACATCAGTACTAGTCCACATGTAAGGTCGCTAAATTGCTAATATCCCAGAATTCCGAAATCCGTGAGTTCTGTTTTTCCTCAGTACACGTCAGCGCTGACGTACGACGCCGTGCAGGTAATGACGGAAGCGTTTCGTTACCTGCACAAGCAGAGGATCGACATCTCGCGCAGGGCTAATAACGGAGACTGCCTGGCTAACCCGGCCGTGCCGTGGGCTCAGGGTGTGGAGATCGAACGTGCGCTAAAACAGGTAAACAACACACACACACACACACACACACACACACACACTCACACTCACACACACTCACACTCTCACACACACTCACACACACACACACTCACTCACACACTCACACACACACTCACACACACTCACACACACACACTCACACACACTCACACACACACTCACACTCACACACTCACACACACTCACACACACACACACACACTCACACACACTCACACACACTCACACACACACACACACTCACACACACACTCACACACACACACACACACACACACACACACACACACACACACACA
>CM075009.1:1130079-1137934 GCA_037576675.1 Pangasius sanitwongsei | reverse complement strand
ACACACACACACACACTCACACACACACACACACTCACACACACACACACACTCACACTCACACACTCACACACACTCACACACTCACACTCACACACTCACACACACTCACACACACTCACACTCACACACACTCACACACACACACACACACTCACACACACTCACACACACACACACACTCACACTCACACTCACACACTCACACACACTCACACACTCACACACACACCCCTATATATCCCACAAGGTATAATAAGCCTATAATTAGAGGAGAGCGGATATTTTCAGGTTTGTTGATGTACAGTTTTAAACCAGGTGGGATGGAAACGAGACTCGAGGTTTCAGGTAAAATCAGGTTTTTTTTCTCCGTGTTGTTCATCACATGCTCGTGTTCTCAGGTGCGCGTCGAAGGTCTAACCGGAAACATCCAGTTCGATCAGTACGGCAGGAGAGTGAATTACACCGTCCACGTCATGGAGCTGAAGAACAACGGTCCTGTTAAGGTACGAGTCCATTCCATTTTTTACTATCAGTGTGTAGTTTCCACCCTCCTTTTAGGCTCCTTTAAGGGTTCTTGTGTTCTAAAGGTTCCACTTGAAACCGTCTCTTCTTTCTCAACTTTCTGTTTTCTGGGTTCTGCATAGGACTTTTTAATAGTTCCCCTTTAGAAGGTCAAACCAAAAAAAATAACACGGTCTGTTGTCTCTGAAAAGGTTTCTCTAGCATTCTTTGGATGGTTAACTGTTCTAGACTCTCAAGGGTTCTTTAGATTAGTTAACGGTTCTTGATTCAATTTTTATCCAAAGATTGTAGGAAACATAGACGACTACTCTTTGCCGTGTTAGAAAAACAGGCTCGTCAACAGTACCTTGGATGATCAACAGTTCGGTTTTAGGGTTCTACATAGAACCTTTAAAGGTTCCCCAACATCAATAAACCAAAGAACCCTTTGAGATTTGGTTCTAGATTTTTGTTTTTATAGACAAGAGCGTACTCCCTTATAGTAAAGGGGTTCTCTAGTAGTTATTTGAATGGTTAGGAGCACTACATTATGAAAAAAATGGTTCTTCGGTAGTTCTTTGGATTGTTAAAGGGGGTTCTATTTGGAACCCTCTCTAATAGGGAACCACTATTGTAGAGTACTTAAGGGTTCCCACAGAGAGACAAAGGGTTGTAGACTACATCAGCAACACTCTTAGAATAAAAGGGTTCATCAAGGGCTCGTTGATTCTACAGGGGTACCACTTGGAAACCTTTCTCTAAAGCGAGGTTTGTTCTGCTTAGAACCTTAAAGGGAGTTCTCTTCTACTACTTACGCCAGAACCCTCTAGGTTTAATTATTTAAATCTTTTAAAGGTGTAAGCAACATACACACCTACCTAACTAGCTACACTCTTGGACAAAAGGGTCCATCATAGGTTCTACTGAGAGTTAACGATCATTAGCATCCTAAAGGGGTTCTAGATGAAACCGTCTGTTCTAAGGTCCTAGATAGCTCTAACAAAAAAGGTTTTATCAAGGTGACCAATTAAATATCCGTTTAGGGTTCTGCAAAGGAATGTTTCCTTTTCTTAAAATGTTCTTAGTAGAATCTCTTGTGAGAGCTAGAACCGTTAACGATCTGAAGAGGAACCTTTTTTTCTAGAGCTTGAGTGTTAATGGGTCAATATGAATAATGTCAGAGAATAAAGTTCTCATTATTCGCTCGTCTGTTTTTCAGATTGGTTACTGGAATGAAATGGACAAGATGGCGGTCACAAAATCGGACCTTTTCCCCAATGATACGATGGGTCTGGAGAACAAGACGGTGATAGTCACCACCATTCTGGTGAGAACTTTGAGCACTTTAATTAACAGGGCTTCAGGTACGGTTTCATCCGAAAGTGATCAGAAACTATTGCAAAGGGAAACGTTCCTTATTTTTCAAGCATCAATTATAAAAAATAACGGAGACAAATGCATTTTGTAGCAGGAGTCCTCCATTCACATCATAGCTGTGATGTCATAATTTATGCAGATTGCACTGCATGTACACGAAGTCCACTGTAGGAATCACATATGTTAAAAATGTTTATCATTAACCCCTAAAAAAAAAAACAGCTCTCAGAGTTATAGATCTCACTGTACAGTTTACAGTCAAGTGCAAAAGTTTGTGCACCCTGAGGATGAAATACAGAAGGCTGAAAATGTAATATATTTGATTGGTTTCATTAAAAAATGGTAAAATGGTGCATACTAGATATGAACAATGCAAAAATCAAAATGACTGAAGATGATGCAAATATTTTCTAATAATTTATATAACTGACTTCAGATGGTTTGAACTTATGTTCTGAATTCTGGTCTTGTTTCAGGACATGCCCACATTATTTTATTTTACTCCTACAGATACTGTTTTTTTGGTGCATAAACAGTAAAATAGCAGTAAATCTTTTTTTTTTTTCAAACCTTTGCACTTGTCAGTACAAAAGAGTTGTAATCGTAGCGAATTGTGCAGTAAACCGTGTGACGAAGTGCGCGCTCCGTTTCAGGAAGCACCGTACGTGATGCTGAAGAAGAACGCAGACCTGTTTGTGGATAACGAGAGGTACGAGGGTTACTGTGTCGACCTGGCAGCTGAAATCGCCAAACACTGCGGCTTTAAATATCGCCTGAAAATAGTAGGGGATGGAAAATACGGAGCCCGAGACGCAGAGACGAAGATCTGGAACGGGATGGTCGGAGAGTTGGTTTACGGGGTGAGTGGAAGAAAAATGATGAAGTGAACTAGATCGTAATCTAATAACCTGGCAGCTCAGGGTCTAAAAACTGAGAGCTTGGAGTAATTATAAAATAATGTAATTATATACATTTGTTTTCTATCTATTCATTAAAATCAGATTTCCATCTTGTGTTTATGTTCAAAAACCTGACCACAGCAACTGACCACACGGAAACATTAAGTGAAATCTCATTCTGTGCATTTTAGCTTTTGAATTTTTTTAAATTGGTGATGATGATTAACATGAGTTTTAACGTTAGGTCAAAATGAATTTAATAATTTCTCCTGAATAAACCTGAAATAGCCCTTTTTTTTTGTCATATTAGCAACTAAAGCCTGGTAAAGGTATATCATTCATGAATACAGCACAACTATACAGCAAGTGTTGTATGTGTTTCCATAGAAACAACAAATTTCCCAGTTACAACTTTTAAGCTGCCATCTTGTAATTACCATAAGAAACATTTTGCGTTAGTAACAAAATGTTGTGCAATAGTAATAAAAGTTTTTTCAATAGTAATGAACATTTTGTTAGCGTAATAAATAGTTTGCAAATCTAAGAAAGGTTTTGCAGAATTAAAGAACACCGTCATAAATGTTTTTTAATAGTAACAAACATTGTGTAATAGTAATAACTGATTTGGAAAAGTAACAAACGTTTTGTAATAATAATCAATGTTTTGTAACAGTAGTAAACATTGTGTAATAGTAATTTGTAACTAAAAGGAACAAAAACAGACAGAAGTGATGCTGTAGGTAATAAATTTGCTCGTATTAGTTCCATGTTTTTAATCCTTTCCTCAGGTACCAGTCCATAGTTTGCATTTGTGTTTATTTACATTTGTAAATTTGCCTAACTGTACAAAATCAGTCTAAGTGAAGTGCAACATGGCAGCATGGAGAAGTTTCACTAATAATAATAATTTCAGTAATAATTGGAGAATCTTGTTCAGAGTCTCAGTTACAGTGAGACTATAACACACTGGCTATGGTTTTTTTAAAAATGATTAAAAAAAATTACTTTAAAGTGCACTCCAAACACAAAACACTTCTACTTCCACTCTTCCTCTACAGAAAGCTGACATTGCCGTGGCTCCACTGACCATCACGCTGGTCAGAGAGGAAGTGATCGACTTCTCGAAGCCCTTCATGAGCCTGGGCATCTCCATCATGATCAAAAAGCCGCAGAAGTCCAAGCCGGGCGTGTTTTCGTTCCTGGACCCTCTGGCGTACGAGATCTGGATGTGTATCGTGTTCGCCTACATCGGCGTGAGCGTCGTGCTCTTCCTGGTCAGCCGTTTCAGCCCGTACGAGTGGCACACGGAGGAATACGAGGATGGACAGATCCAGACCAGCGAGTCTACGAATGAATTTGGGATATTTAACAGCCTCTGGTTCTCGCTCGGAGCCTTTATGAGACAAGGATGTGATATTTCGCCAAGGTTCGTCTCTGATTTGTTACGTTCCATTACGGCTCAGACGGATATGATGTAAGTCTGCAGTCTCTTTACTGCGGCCGTGTCACAAATCACAGTGTCCTTAGCGAGAGGGTGACCTCGGGCAGTCATGAGGTAAATTTGTATCCTGTAAATGCAGGCAGAGGACAAAGCGAGACGAAAGCAGAACATGAATTGAGCTAGAATAAGTAGGAAATTATGGAAAGTAGAAGAATATAAACTAGAAATAACTGGACCAGGGAACCACGGGAACACAAAACTGAAGGAAATCCTGTAGTGTAACATACGCTGGACAAAGAGCACGTGATAAAACTTACCTAATAAGGAAGCAGTGATTGGGGAAGTGCAAGAAATTATACAGCAAATGCAATTAATCGTAAAATAATCACTAGTGAGATGGTGTGATGAAGCAAACATCCCCAAGTGTTTTATTCCTCTTACACCAGAGTAATGTAGAAGTTAGTTCCTGTTCTCACTTACGTTATAGCAGCTATAAACACTCGTTCCCTCACCAGCTTCTCTTTCTCCTCTCTCTGGAAGATCACGTTAACAAGACAAAAAAATAAAAATAAACGCAGCTTGTCATGTTAGCGAGAAACCGCAAAGAAGCGTAAACTCCTCTGTCCTGAAGATTTCCGAAAACTTAAAGTTACAGCTTCACCTCTGACTGTTACAAAGCGCTGACACTGGAGACTCCTTCCATACATGTTACAGAAACACATTTCTCCTTACAGAAAACTTGATTGCACACGTTTTTAAATTTAGGTTTATGTGGAGCGTCGGCTGCACAAGTCCCTGTGAATGAGCTGTTACTATAGAAACGGAGTGCATTAACATAAACCTGCGCTACTTTCAGAACTGCTGTTATAGAAAATGAATCAAAATCAAAAAGTTAACCATTTAATTTCACGTATGTGTGTATGGCATCAGCTTGCTAACTCAGATGGATAACTAGCTGGTTTACACACTAGCTAGCAGAGTAAGGAACTGAATATATGTATATTTTTAGACCAAAACTCCTTACAGATTTAAATTTGCTAATTATTATACAAGCATTATACAAGATATGCTGCATGACCTACTACTTTACCACACAAGTAGGGTTTATGATTTCTTTCTTTCTTTTTTTTTTTTAAGAAAATCACTATTTGGAGGGTTTTCTTTTTTCAGACCACTTTCTTAATTCTACACTTGAACTGGGAGCAGGACAGAGACACAGACCATACCAGCAAAGCTTTTCAATGCCACAAAGCCACTCATTAGTCATACAGCATTTATAAAATGATCCAAAGTAGCTATTAAAAGTTACATAATTTATTCTTTTGTAATGGAAAAGTTATACAAGAGTATTATACATTCCTAAGCCTCATAATTATTAATATTAGCATCTTTTTAAATTCGGTTTAAAGCCTGATCGTACATTCAGAGTCACATTCTAACCCACGTTTACAACATTTCGTTTTGTGCCGAATTCATTTGAATAAATTAAATTAGCATTTGTTATGAAAGAGCAAAGATGAGAAATCAAGATGACATCACTGTAGACTTCAGAAGCAGATTACCCAGAAGGCATTGCTCTGAACTGATCCTAATCAGAACCTTTACAGAACAGAAGAAGGGTTGAGGACGTAGGTGTGTAGATAAACAGAACACTATCAATCAATCAATCAATCAACCAATCAATCAACCAACCAATCAATCAACCAATCAATCAATCAACCAATCAATCAATCAACCAATCAATCAATCAACTTTGATATTTTCTCTGTGGAACTCATTGGAGTGTCAAGAGAATGTATATATGTAAATAATAAAACAATGTGCATCGTGCTGTTGTAGAAAAATAATCAACGATGAGACGGTGTGATGAAGTGAAGTTACTGTTACCATACAAAGTTGATTATTTTCCTATAACAGCATGTCCCCAAGTTGTTTATTCCTCTGATACCCCAGCAATTTGCCAACAACTACAAGTTTTATATTTTAAGGAATGAAAGAGTGTACTTTTTATCTGTTTATAGTTACATTTAATGTTGTGGAACATCTGCAGAACAAGTTAGTTCCTGTTGTCACTTATGTTATAGCAGCTATAAACACTAAAAATCGCAGCTTGTTACGCATGTTACCGAGAAACCGCAAAGAAGCGTACACTCCTCTGTCCTGAAGATGTCAGAAAACTTAAAGTTACAGCTTCACCTCTGGCTGTTACAAAGCGCTGACACTGGAGACTCCTTCCATAACTGTTAAATAAACATGTTAAATGGATTTATTTACTTCGATTTTTACAATTGACTTCATGTTTCTCAAATTACAGTGAAGCCACAGAGTTTATTTAAACCGCAAAAGTGCATGTTCCGACAGTGTTGAAGCCACCAGGTAGTGATTCAGTATTAAACAGAAATAAGAACACACTGTTGTGGATGTTGTGTATTAGTGAAAGCTGCAGTTCTTGCTGGTGAATTCAGTGTCGTTGCTGTTAGAGGCTCATAGCAGTAAAACGAGGACTGGATGAATTTCTAACACGATGTGAAACGTCTCTCAGGTCTCTCTCGGGCCGCATCGTGGGCGGCGTGTGGTGGTTCTTCACTTTGATCATCATCTCCTCGTACACGGCCAACCTGGCTGCGTTTCTCACCGTGGAGAGGATGGTGTCGCCCATCGAGAGCGCCGAGGATCTGGCCAAACAGACCGAGATCGCTTACGGGACGCTCGACTCCGGATCAACCAAAGAGTTTTTCATGGTAGGAGCTTCGAAGATCGATTAGAAAAATCTCATAGTGCAACTGAAGATCATTTTATTTCAGTATATATTAATAAACATCCTGATTTCTACTCAGCTTCAGACTTTTATTATTACTTTTGTTACGTCCATTTTAGTAATGATTAGAGAAATCCTTGAATTAAATTGTGATTAATTTTGACATAAGTTTCCGTATACATTATTCTGGAGCTTTGGAACAGAACAAAAAAGAGAAAATAAACACTGGAAGTCATAAACAAATATGAGTCCTACTAGCATGAAAAGCACAGAGCGTATACTGAACACCGAGTGAGTGGAATGAGAGTCTTTAAATGCTGAGGCTGTGATTGGGTTCAGGTGTGTGTGATTAGAATGAAGGTGAGGTTGAACGTTATAGAGTTTGTGTGTGTTGGGTATTGTAGTCGGCGGCGGCCGTGTTTGTAGGCCATGTAGCATTCTGGGAGTTGTAGTTAGATGTATGTAATAGTATGCTGATTCTGGCATTGACATGACAGCCATTCACGCCCTTCAGACTATTTTTTGCCCCTTTAATTGTGTGCAACGTGAAATGAAACCAAATAGCAAACAAATCAAAATGATCAAAAGCACCAGATGTAAAAAGGTATAGATATTGTCGAATTAATGTAAACTTAACACACTAAGGGTCGTAAATTAACATTATTTTATTATTCTATGGCACTAATACAGCATCTCAATTTCACAGCTTTTTCTCTTTTCATGACACTGATAACAATTTCTAAAAAAAAAAAACATTGCAAGAAAACCAAACATAAAAAATGTAAAAATTATTTTTTTACTCGAATTCTGTATTAGTTATACAGTATATCTGATATAGTGTCATTTTTTTAACATAACATACACCGCTCCCTTTCC
>CM075009.1:1122579-1125079 GCA_037576675.1 Pangasius sanitwongsei | reverse complement strand
GACGACGTGCGATAAACGTTAACGAAAATAACCGCTTGCTACGCATCTTGCTTCCTTGTTATACGATGGTTGCTATGGTTACAAATCTGATGGCATCCTAAAGAATCTTTATTGTTTATTTCAAGAAATAATTTTGAATTTATTTCTTTGCCATAGTATTATTAGTTTCATTACAAAATGATATCCGCTAGTACCACAGCTACTTGCGCCATTTGCCAATGATTACGTTTTTTTTTTCATTTATTAAACGTAAATGTGTAAAATAGCACTTTTTATCCGTCAACAGTTACAGCTAATATTGTGGCTAGTCTGAGAAACAAGTTACTTCCTGTTCTCACTTACATTGTAGCAGCTATAAACAGTTTAGCATCTCTTAAAGGTTCTATGTAGAACCCTACAACAGAAGGTTTCCTTTTCAGAAAGGGTTCTAAGTAGAACATCTTTAGAGAGTTATGAACTCCTAACCATACACAGAACCAGAACCTTTCTTCTAAGATAGCTCACCAAATGCAACGAGAAACACAGACGACGTTTCCATGCACATCAGTATTCCGATATTAATCGGAATTTGGCGATATTGTAAATTAGTATTCAGTAACGTAAATGCCGCAAACACGACAATATGCTGATTCCCCAAATTCCGATTCCCGTCCCTGGAATGTGGCTGTTTTAATCAGATTTAATTTGTTGCATGTAAACACCTTATTCAGAAAATCCACTGAAATATGCGCATGCTCAGTCCGCGAGGAATTATGGGTGCTAACAAACGCTCAGCTGAACAGATCTTTACCTGACCCTTTCCGTTTCGAGGTGGTGTTGTCGGGAATTTTTGATGGTGAGAATTAAATTAGTGTGAAAAAGTGGTAACAAAACGAATAATTATGTATGCTCTATAACCAACAGCAGCATCTTTGAATCTCCCAGGAAATAACACCGGGAAAGGCAAAGTGTGTGTGTAGATCGGAATACTTACAACAATCCTGTATACAGGAATATTCCGATGCCTGTACGCATGTAAACATCGTATTCGGAATACGGCTGCAACCCGAATATAGACCTTAAACGGAATTTGATATGCGTGTAAACGTAGTCACGGAGAATTTAATCAGGGCGAACAAGCAACACGTAACAAGTAAGATTCATTAATTACCACGGTAACAGGAATCTAGAACAGGAAACTGACCATATAAGGAAATTGATGACTAAATGGGGGATAAATGAGGATTGTGGAAATTGAATAGGGAAGGAATCTGGGCAGATGTGATATACCTACAAACAACCATGTAATTATTTATATTAATATTGCAATGATACCGTTAATGTGATAAAACGTTAGCAGATTCCCAGTGAGCTCAAAATTGCGATTAAGACGTCCTTGCCTTTGTTCATGAGACTGATCTGTGTTGCGCCTAGTTTTTGTCCATGAAACAGAAAAGACGATTATTGTGATTAGATACAAGATATCAAATTCTATTACCATTGTAATATACGCTTACGTTAAAATCTACGCCCTTGCTAGAACGTCCATCTGAAACATCCTGTCTCTCAGCAGCACCAGATTTTACATCCTCCTCCAACCTCTCCATTTATTTTTCTCTGAACTGTGCTTTGTATTGATGTGTTTATTGGTTGCTGTGTATTGAGAGTGTTTGCGCCACCCTTTCTGGATTCTTACGTCCGTTTTGTGTACATTCTTTCAGGAAAAGACGAGTGCGCTCAGCCTGAGCAACGTGGCCGGTGTGTTCTACATCCTGGTGGGCGGTTTGGGCCTGGCCATGCTGGTGGCTCTGGTCGAGTTCTGTTACAAGTCGCGCGCTGAGGCCAAGCGCATGAAGGTGGCAAAGAGTGCACAGAATATTAATCCCACTTCCTCGCAGAATTCTCAGAATTTTGCCACTTATAAGGAAGGGTACAACGTATATGGGATCGAAAGTGTAAAAATTTAAGGGGGTAGGATACGCGGCCGTCGAATCTGTGCTATTCTTCTCCCCTTCCCCCAGTGCACGCTTTCCATCTACCCCATTTCCCCTCAGTGTGCTAGTGAATGAGGAGATTTTGGACGAAGGTGGATCGTATGTAATGCAGTAATGTCTTATTTTCCCTCCCGAGCCTCATTACGTCACCCGTAATGAGTGAAACATTAAACACTTTCCTTCCTCCATCTTTCGTTTGGTTTCGTGTATGACTGTTCAGTTGTTCCTCATCATCAATATCATCATCATCATCATCATCATCGTTATTACCCTGTTTTCACACTAGTAAGCAACAAAGTGACAGGCGATGTTCATTTTCTACGTTTTGTATTTTTTCAATTACACCATATGGCCAAAAGTATGTGCCCCCCTGACCATCACACTCATATGTGTTTCTTCTCCAAACTGTTACCACAAAGTCTGAAGCACACAGTTGTATAGAACGTCTCCGTGTGCTGTAGCGTTACAGTTTCCCTTCACTGGAACTAAGAGGCCCAAACCTGTTCCAGCATGACGATGCCCCTGTG
>CM075009.1:1073153-1080663 GCA_037576675.1 Pangasius sanitwongsei | reverse complement strand
GTGCACAGGGGCATCGTCATGCTGGAGCAGGTTTGGGCCTCTTAGTTCCAGTGAAGGGAAACTGTAAAGCTACAGCATACAGAGACGTTCTATACAAGTGTGTGCTTCAAACTTTGTGGCAACAGTTTGGAGAAGAACCACATATAGGTATGATGGTCAGGGGTGCACATACTTTTATCCATATGGTGTAGATAGATAGATAGACAGACAGACAGACAGACAGATTGTGGTGATTCCTGTTTGTTTTTGCTCCACAGCCTCCAGCTGAGTCTGATCTTACTTTCTTTGTCCCTCTCCATCTGTCTCTGTCTCTTTCTTGCCTTCTGTCTCTCTCTCTCTCTTTCTCTCTATCTATCTGTTTCTCTCTCTCTCTGCGTCTGTCTGTCTCTCAGGATGTATGGAGTGCTGTCTGAAGTGTCTGCGTGGGATCCCGTACCCGTCTCTGATCGCCACTATCCTGCTGTACGCGGGTGTGGCTCTGTTCTGTGGGTGTGGTCATGAGGCTCTCTCCGGCACCGTTTCAATCCTACAGAACTACTTTGAAGTGATCAGGACTCCTGGAGACTCGCTGGACGTCTTCACCATGTGAGCTCATAATAAACAATCCAAACGTTGCCCGGTTAGGTCTCTACGGATCTCAGGAGGTTCATGATGTGCTAGTTTTTATATACCTTATTTTATGGAGTGTTAGCTAGCATACTTCCACTGCCAGAGTGAACCCGTCGTTCGTATTAGCAAAGCAATGGTTTATTTCCTCCTTATGATCGTTGAATTTTGTGCATGACGTAAATTCTTTATTATGCAAATTAGCTATAATGCAGTAAAAAACCTTAGCTATGCCAAAATTTTCAACTTTCACAACATTAGTTCCTTTTTGCACTTAGCTACAAATTATTCATATTTGCTGCAAAACTGGAAAAATAAATTATAACAGTGGTTTCATCCATTTATGGGTTTTATTCCGATATTAAAATGCACTTAAAACAAATTATTTTTACAAATATGTGCAAATTATTTAAGAGATATGTTGACTAGTGACATAGGCCACGCCCACAAGGCCACACCCACAATGTAGGCACAGTTATCTAACACTGTATGTTGCATGTAAGTGTGTTACCATTTCAGTTAAATACGAATTGTCACAACAATTTAAACGCGTGAACCAAAAATGAGATTTAGATAGATTTCATTATAATATTACAATATTTCAGATTAGTGTTTAATAACGGTTATTTAAGCTACTGTACGTTACAGTTAGTGTAACTCCTCTTCTCTTTCCAGCATCGACATCATCAAATACGTGATCTACGGCATCGCCTCGGCTTTCTTCGTCTACGGGATCCTGCTGATGGTCGAGGGCTTTTTCACAAGTGGAGCCATTAAAGATCTGTACGGAGATTTTAAGATCACCGCCTGCGGTCGCTGCGTTAGCGCATGGGTACGGAGTCCTCCTCAAATTTACCCAGATATAAACATCAGACTTTACTTTTGTATACATAGCAAAGTCAATAGCATTTACAAACTGAAAAAAGGAAGAAAAAAAAAAAGCAGTGGTCAAACAGCAGAACCTTGAGGAACACCAGACTTATGTCTGTATGCAGAAAAGTCACCATTAAC
This sequence comes from Pangasius sanitwongsei, assembly GCA_037576675.1. Classification (NCBI taxonomy): domain Eukaryota; kingdom Metazoa; phylum Chordata; class Actinopteri; order Siluriformes; family Pangasiidae; genus Pangasius; species Pangasius sanitwongsei. The sequence continues at coordinate 1,079,046 of CM075009.1, read as the reverse complement.
TTTTACAACTGGATAAAGAACAATGTTTCAGTCCATCACACAACTTTCTTAAGCTAGTGTCTGTTTTCAGGTTTGTCTGAAACATACAGCTGTGTGTCATCAGCAGAAATACCATGTTGACAAATAATTGCACCAGAAGTAGCATATACTGTATATTATAAAAATCAGTCCTAGAACAGAACCTTGAGGAACATCAGACTTTACTTGTATACATAGAGAACTCACTATTTAACTGATCAGTCAGATCAAATCTGATCTGTTCCTTTAACCCCATAAAATTCTCAGTGGTGGAAAAAAAAACCCAAAAAAACAAAAAACATTAGAAAACAAGAATTACATCTCACTTGGTTAGATTTATGTCTTCATACGTTAAATTACTTTATTCATTTAAAAAAAACTGACTTAATGACTTAATTCATACAAATTTGAACAAAATTGTGAATGTGATGTTTTTGTTTTGGATTTTGTTTGATTTAATATCCATTAAGAAAGCAAAACCCCAGACCTTCACAGAAGTATCATAAGAATTTATGGTATTTATTACGTACTTTTTATTTTTTTACACCCAATGCCAATAGAGCTGGTCTAATATTTCAGATTTTATTTTTTTCCCAGTTCATCATGCTGACGTATATTTTCATGCTGGCCTGGCTGGGAGTGACGGCCTTCACCGCTTTGCCCGTTTTCGTCTACTTCAACATCTGGACTATTTGCCAAAACACCACTGTACTGGAGGGAGCGAGTCTGTGTCTGGACCCACGCCAGTTCGGTAAATTGATCTACCAGCACCAGTGCATAATTATTGGCACCCTTGGTAAAGGGGATTTGTGGTTAATTAGCTTAATCTCACACTGAAAATATAAACTTTAACCTTAGATTGAAGTAAATTTGTTCTAAGAAAATAACAAAAATTTATTTATTAACAAATCAGTAGCAAAGGAACACATCACTTCCAGCCTTGCAGCTTTCCCAAAACAAAACTCCAAGTGTAGGAAGTGCTTCCTGACGAAGTTATTACACTTGGTAAAGGCATTTCCTCCTTTTATAGCCACATTTAAAGCCTTTTTGCACATGGGAGAGTATAAAGGGCTTTTTTTTTTTTTTTTTTTGCTTAACCCTATGATCTGTTCATCTCACAAAGATCAGTTTAAAATTTAAAAACAAAACAGAAGAAACTTTCATTTCCTCAATGAAAGTACAGGTGTTTGATGAACATTTGTAATGTTTTATTTTTGTATATATTATTTCATCTTTTTTAAATTTTTTAAAATTAATATTTAATTGAAGTTATTTTTCTTTTTAATTTTTTCCCCTCTTCTTTTTTTTCATTTTAATTTGATCGTTTTATACATGTGGTAAAGTATTTATAAACTTGTTTTGTTACAAAAAATAAAAAATGTTCAAATGTCTGGAGAACAAACAAACAAATAAATTAATAAATTAAAACAGACAATTAGTTTAACCAAATTTCTTCTCCCGTTGTTGTAGTACAATTTATTGTTTATTATTATTATTATTATTATTATTATTATTCCCGTGTTTTAGGTGTTGTGACTATCGGAGAGGAGAAGACGGTGTGTGCAGGATCTGAGAAATTCTTCAAAATGTGTGTATCTAAAGAGGTGCGTTTCGAACTCCACCATTCATTTATTATTTAAACAGTTAAAATAAAACACAGTCTTTAATGTGAGTGAAATACGGGGTGTGTCCGCAGCTGGATATGACCTTTCACCTGTTCGTGTGTGCGCTGGCCGGAGCCGGAGCCGCTGTCATCGCCATGGTGAGTTCACTGTAAATCTACAGTACATTTTACAGCAGTAAATAAATTAGTTTACACAGTGACGTGTGAATTATACCGAGGGTTCCTTTAACTAGCATTATTAATGGCGTTAGTTATATAATAAACAGTGAACCTTGGCATTAATGCACCATCAGTGAAAGGCATTAACATCTGTATACCGCAGCGCTGTTCAGTGCTGGATTCTGATTGGTCAGAAGGTGTTGATCACATTACAGTTTATATTAATGCGCTCGTTCTAATAGGTTATTGTTTCCATAGTAACATCTCATTCACAGGGACTCGTAAAACGTGTGTAATCACTGATACGGTGAAGTCTTCTGTGATTTATGTAACATTTATGGAAGGAGTCTCCAGTGTCAGTGCTCTGTAACAGTCAGAAGTAAAGCTGTAAGTTTAAGTCTTCCGACATCTTCAGGACAGACGAGTTTACGCTTCTTTGTGTTAAGACGGCTGCGTTTTTTTTGTCTAAATTAAGTTGAAGAGAGAGAAAAAAGAGAGCCTGCTTATAGCTGCTATAACGTACAGTGAGTGAGTACAGGAACTTGTTTTGCGAATATTTAATGGTTAAAAATTGGGTAAAAAGTATGACATGTTTGTTAATAAATAAAAATTGTAACCTTTGCTAAATTCCTGTGGTGTAAGCGGAATATAAAACAGTTCAGGCTGAGTCGTCTAAGGTGCTGGATTAAGGCTTCCGTCTCTCTGGGGGCGTGAGTTTGAATCCCACCGCTGCCACTAAGCTTTATGGGTAATAGAGGCACAACGGTTAAAACCCAGCACCGCTAAACTGCGGCTGTTGGGCCCCTGAGCAAGGCCCTTAATTCTTTCCGCTCCGGGGCGCCGTATCTTTGTAGTTGACTCCAGCTTCCTGTGAAGAAAAGAATTTCTCCGTACTGTAATGTACAGTATATGTGACCAATAAAAACTGCTTCTGCTTCATTTTTTCCCCATTAGCTTTGATTTATGTACTTACTCGGGTCTGACTGCAGCAAAATGGCTGAATTACATCACTCACTTCATCTCCTCTGTGCTGCTCTGCATGTAAATACCAGAACAGAGCGATGAGTCATTCCTGCCGTCGCTATGCATCATGGGAAATCGAGTTCACATTTGTCAGGGCTGAATAAGCAGTGGGCGGAGCTTCAGTGTACAGGTTCCTCTCCATCCCTGGTCCTGCATCTGCTTTTCACCTTTTCCTTTTTGTCCATCTCTCTGTCTCTCTCTCTCTTTCTCTCTCTCTCTCTCTCTCTCTCTCGGAGAGATGCGGGGTCTGTCACACAGTTGCTATGGAAACTAAAAGAAGAAGAAAGGGACCGTGAGCTTGTTACAAACATCACTCAGTCATTTGTAGGCGACCATTTTCTGAGAGAGCGATGATGATGATGATGATGATGATGATGATGACACATCATGTTAAAAACTATAACGCAGCCTGGCTTCCTTTACTGTGAGCTTCACAAATAATTAGCATATATTTGCATAATAATGATCCATATTTATATATGGCTATAATAAACGCAGTGCACAATAACACATCAAAGACAAGAGACAAACATGTTTACTTTGTCTGTGAGGAAACAAACAGGGCGTGGCCTTGTGCTACCTAGCATAGCTCATTTGCATACATTTGCATAATGATGCTTTATATCTGGCCTATGGCACAATACATGAAAACAACACATCAAACACAAAAGGCAACATGGCTTTCTAAATCTGTGGGTGTGGCCTCAATCAACATAGTACAACTTTGCAGTTTTAAGGAAGGCAGAATTTGTACATTACATCTGACATTAATTACATATTCATTAGATTGTGGTTTGTTCAAACCATTATGAATATGCATAGAAAACATGCGTAAATCATCATGCAAAAAAACTGCATAATGTGTAGATGTAACGTGCGTAACGTCTGCATATATGACTACATAATAATCTTAATTATATTCAGTTTTGGAACTGTATTAATTTTACATAATATTGTTACATAAATATGCAAATATGAACAAACTCAGGTGCTGATGCGTTAAAAAAATGAATTTGCACACACAAAATACACACAGAGTTGCAAACAAATACACAAAGGCACACACACACACACACACACACACACAAAAAAACACAATACACACAAACACATCACAAACATGCAAACACACACAAAACACACACACACACACACACAGGTACAGGTTTTGAAGAAGTGGAAATGTCCCGCTGGGGTACAACACTGCCTCCTGCTGGTGTCGGAGTTAAATTTAGCTCAGAACGTGACATCATCGAGTCCTCACAGAGCAGCAACGCCTAAACAGGTGGCCAACAAAATGACGGGAAATGAGCAGGAGTGTGTTCGTCAAATTGCACATCTTCAAAAAAATAAAATAAAATAAATAAATAAAATCAAGTACAAAAAGGCTCTGGCCAGAGGCAAGTGCAAAACACATTAATAAAGCAAAAACAAATAAAAAAAACACAACAACAAAATAAAAAAAAGCACATCATTTAAAAATAGGAAGGGGCGGGTCTTATTGAACATCATATGCTCGTTGCTGATTGGCTACACCACACGTCAATCTGAGACCCGACAAAAAAACAGAGATCCTGAGGAAGATTGAGAAGAACAATGTGCCGTATAGAATCTACTGATGAGTTTAATTGTGTTTATTTTTTTTTAATCAAGGATGTTCGTACGACGTTATTTTAGATACGATGTCAAATTTGTACGAGGAACGTTAAAAAGCCGCTTAAAGGAAGTCAGGTTTTTCAGAAGAAAGATTTATTCTTCATTATTAATAACACGAGTAACTTCGCATTAAATCATTTTCGCTAGATTGACTAGATAATAGAGTAAAAAAGTGTAATTCTTTTTCTTTGTGAGTCATGTGATACGGTTCGTCCAATCAGCAACGAGCATGTGATACGTGAGCAGTAAGAACCCACCCTCATTTTCATTTTTCATTTTTAATTTTGTAGTAAAATAGCACAAACAGTAAGCTCAAAGTAGAAATTTATTAACGAGCATCAATTCGTCTTCAAGGTTTAGCCTACAGCTATGCTTTAAACTACAGGAGGCGGGGCCTGGGGGGGCGGAGTCATACTAAACAATGCTAAAGAAAAATTATTTGTCCAAGATGGCGTACCATTTCAGGGATTACAGAAAGGTCTATTGTTTGTCAGCTTCGTGAACTTCGTGGCTCAAGTGCAAAACTAAACCATGTCACGTCACATCACGTAATGTCACGTCACGTAATGTCATGTCAATTCACATCATGTAATGTCACGTCACAGCTGAATCCGTTTGAACGTGTCACGTCCTGACGTCTCTGATTTCAGATCCACTACCTGATGGTTCTGTCGGCTAACTGGGCCTACGTGAAGGACGCGTGTAAGATGCAGAAATACGAAGACTGCAAGTCCAAAGAGGAGCAGGAGCTGCACGACATCCACTCCACACGCTCCAAAGAGCGACTCAACGCCTACACATAAAGCAGGAAGTAGCACAGAAGGGGGCGGAGCCTCAGGCACTGGCTGGTGCCGTCCAATGACCAATGGTGTGTCACATGACCAACCCCATGGCCAACCCTATGATTATTAATATTATTATTATTACAATTATGTCTAACTAGTGGTGGATTTTTTTTATGTACGCTTTCATGAGAAATGTTTATAGCTTTTTTTTGAGCCACACTATAACAAATTTCTTTCCCTTTTTTAAGACATCAGTATTAACGTGCGTTGATATTTCACGGGTCGGTTCTAGGGTATAAAGCACATTCTCTTCATGTGTGTTTGTTTCCAGTGCTTTCATTTTAAAGAACATCACACATGAATGAAAAGAAAAAGTTTTTAAAAAATTAACATTTTGTTTGTTTGTTTGTTTGTTTGTTTGTTTTTTAATCTGTGAGTTTTGGCCCAGAAGCAGCAGATTGCTTGTACATTCTGCATTATTTTGGAAATAAAAAAAAAAGAGTCAAAAAACAGAAAAAAGAAAGACAAAATTAGTAAGAAATGATGTAACATAAAGGGTTTATTTATTATTTTTCTACAGATATCACTACAAAAAGTATCCAGACAAAAAAAAGGTTATGAGTTCTTT
>CM075009.1:1058153-1065653 GCA_037576675.1 Pangasius sanitwongsei | reverse complement strand
CCAGATGTTTTTTGTTTTTTTCACCATTCTGTGCAAATTCTGGAGATTCTGATTGGATGATTGCATGAACAACCAACGGAATAGGTGTTCCTAATAAAGTGGCGCTGAGTGTTGATAAAAATCTATATTTCTGCTTGTTAATCTTCACCGTCAGGTATCAGTGGCCTAGATATCTCACCTGGAGAAGGTCGGCTAATGTTAATAGGATGTTGAGGTCACGTTTGCTAATTTCACTAAAGCCCTAAGGAAATAAATCCTGTTGTGTGTGTGTACATTGTGGCCAGGGATGAACAAACAAACAAACAAACAAATAAACAAACAAAATGTGAGCAGAAATTAATATTCTGCACTTACAGTATAATATTTTATCAAATATAAGTTGTATTAGTAAAATATACTGTTATAATTGGATTAAATTTAGGATTGTATATTTATATTTGGTGTAAATAATGAAAAAGGGAAACATATATACGTCGTATAGGTACAGAGTGTATATTAGTTTTGTGCTATCAATATAAATGTCCAAAATAATCATCATGCTTTCGTCAGCATTAATAAAAAAAAATACAGAGAGTAAACAAAAATCAAATCAATCCATCAATCAATTAAAACTGTAATCAAATTGCAGTGTAAAAGCTAGTTATAGTTGTGGTTGATTAACAGTAACGCTGTCCTCTGTATCTCACCGATCTAACCGTATCTGACCTGCTTGGTTTTCTGCAGCGGGTTTATCGTGTCTAAAGATAGCTCGAGCTTCTGAGTGTGCATGCTTCACCTCACTTAAGTACAGCTTGATCTGCTAATTCGGTTTCCACATGCGAGTCGGGTTTAAGTTGATCTGTAGACTTCATTTAGTGATTTTGAACATCATGTACCGCTCGTTATCACAGAACTAGTACACTCCTGGGCAAAAAAAAAAAAAAAAAAAAGGCAAAATATTAAGCTTTTAATGGTCTGTACAACAAATCACTGGTCAGGAAATTAGCAAGAATTAAACAGATAGTGTAGATCTCTCACTTCTCTCTCACTGCTCTATCAATCCCGGTTCATTTATGAGCTTGGTATCAGGCTCTTTATGGGCCAAATAATCACCAATCTTGAGAAAAAACATCCCTGTAGATATTTTTTAACATTTTGTACACCCAGACATGTGTGATTTTGAATTTTACATCAAGCATTTTAATCACTGTCATGATTTTGCATACAAGAAGACTGTAGAAGTGAATTTCGCTGTTTCTAGCTTTTCCCCAAACAGCAAAAGGAAACCAGCGAATGGAGGCACAGGAGCTCTCAGGAGCGCATCTGCTTCATTCCTGCTCATTTCCTCACCAATCATTTGTTCTTAAGACCATTAAACGCTTCATATTTGTCATTTTGTGCTCGGCCCATTTTTTGCCCGGGGGTGTATGTTATCATCATCATTAACAGAACATTGATTAGAGAGTAAAATCTCATTAATGTTAATAATAGGAGACATACGTTTTATTTTTTCACCTCAGCGCTGTTGAATTCTGGAGCAGGATTTCTACTGAAAGTACTGAAAGGAGCTGTATATGAGGAAGAGGGATTACAGGATTATGGATTATATCACCAGCAGCTTGGTGTTCTTCTCCATACAGTTGCTCCCATTCATCAGAGAAACGACTTATTTTGTGTTTACAGTCAACAAACCCGAGGTCCTGCTGTAGACAGAGTTGTGAATGATGTGCTGCTGAAGTGCAGCACCTGATCTTTTACTGATTGTGTTGGAAACACTTCGAGATGTTAAACATTCGGCTTCCACTGGGCCTCAGATGACAAACTGAGGCTCCAGAAGCTACAGTCAGGTTCAGACGTCCACTAGCAAGATGAGTTTTCACATATAAAGAAAATAGTAATACAAAATTATATTTCTCAGACAAGAGTCCATCATATCTTCCCTCCTGATTAGTCTCAGTTAGCCTTGCTAGCAAACCTGGCTACCCGTTTAATTTACATAAAAATATTGTATATATTATTAGGAATTTTGCTGGTGAACATATCAACCTGCTTTATTTATACAGTATAATATTTAGCGTTGATGTTTGGTAACTTGGTGGTGAATTGGCTAATTCCACAATTCACTAGTTTATAACATTTTCTAGGATGCTAGCATACATGTTTGTTTTATTTACAATTATACAACAATTCACTTAATTTTAGACAGCTCACAAGCAAACCTGGCTAGGTACTCAAACAATAACCTTAATTTTAGCTTAGCTAGGTAGGTTGCTTGGGTTCAGAAACTTAGCTTACATAACATTGCAAAACTGTTAGATTGTGCAATTAAAAACTAGTTAATGCTAAAGAAATATGCTAAAGAAGTTAAAGTTAAATGCTAGTAAGTATGTCATATGATGACGTTTGAGATGCAGTGAAAGAACATAAAATAAATAACAAAAGCACAATATTTTTGTATACAGGTCTGATCTGGTGTCATAAATTATGTTTCCAAATCACCTACATTACTACTCAAAGGTTACGTTAATGCTAAAGATTAACACTGAAATTAAACTACATTTAAAAATTGTTTACCTGTTCACTAACCCTAGCTAAGTCACCGTTAAATAAGCTAGCTGAGTGATGGTCTGCCATTTTAGCACATTAGCTAAAAATAAATAACTAGCTAGCTAATAGCTTCCTAAAATAATGTATTAAATAAGTCTAGCTAGCTCAGTAGCTTAACATTGTAACCCAACCCCAGAGAGATTAACAAAAAAAAAACTGAAATCACATAGCAACAAATATTATTTTAATGAAATCTGACACGATAAAAAAAAAAAAGAATTACAGCCTGAATCTGATTTGGAAAAAATTCAGATTTTTTTTTTTTAGCTGTCAGAAATCACTCATACAGTGATCCTGAAAAATCTGCAACCAAAAAGTGGTTTATTAATCAGTTATCAAAAAAAATTTTTTTAAAAATGATACAGTCTGCATTTTAAAAAAATGACGTAGTAATAAAATAAAATACGTTGTAAAAACCTAACATTGAAAAAATGCCTTCGATGTTTCTAGGCCTCCAGGACAACACGTGGTACTGCGATTGCCGCATATCCAAACTTATCGAGATGTCCAAAATGGCTGAAGGTCCTGTGGTGCTGATGGACCCGTTGGTGACCTGCAGTGGGCCGGAGAACCTGGCTGGGGTTCTGTTTAAACGAGCAGAACTGGATCATTGCGTTAAACCAACGGTGATGACTTCAGCCACGAAGATCACGTCTTCCGTCGGCAGTAACGTGCTCCTGCGCTGTGACGCTACGGGTTATCCGACGCCGACGCTGCTGTGGAGCAGAGAGGACGGATCAGCGCTCAGTAACCCAGGTAACACTCAGCTCCGAAACTCAGTAACACACTAGAGTTTGTGTGCTACAACAATTGAACAACGTTGGTGTCACATTTTAAAAGTAAAAATCTTTGTAATAGCCTTTAGTAGATTATTTATCATTGACTTGTCTGCCATAAATGGCTGCCATTAGCTGCCCTTAGCCAATTACATTCTACCAGATTTGACAAGCTTGAAAGCAGCCAATCGTAATGAAATTTGGCATCGTTTTAGAGAAATTCCTACGACATCTTCACGCCAGTTTGGGTTTCTGCTGCTCAAAACCCTTTAGCGCCATCAGCAGGCCAAATTTTAAGTTTCATTTCTACTTGTGTCTTCTGAACTGATTAACTAAATTATAACAATTTTGTTAATGCAAATGTAAAGGTACTTTCATTAACATGGTTAACATCATTTTTGTCATCTCTTAATATTATTAATTTAACACATATTAATGATGGCTAAAGCTTTAACAGCTAAAACAACTAAATCTTTTTAGGGGGCTTTGACGGTGTATTCTATAAAAGATTCAATGAAATGTCTTATGAGGTTTATGAATGTTTGAGAAGAAATCAGTTACCTTTTATAGGTAACCAATAATTTTCAAAACAATAACAAAATGGTAATAATTTTATCCCGAAGCATCAAGTGCTTACTGAAGTGTTTTTAATGATGAGTGTAATTCCTCTCTGAATGTTTCAGTTGTGCAGGAGTCCCCAGGCGAAGGTGTTCGATGGTCCATCCTTAGTCTGCAGGGAATTGTGTTAAAGGACACCGGCGTTTACCGCTGCAAGGCAAAGAACGTTGCTGGAAGTGCAGAAGCCGCCATCACGCTAACTTTGGCTGGGATGGACCTCACAACTCCATCTCCTCCCTTCAACAGGACATTTCCTGCTGTTACAGAGGCTGTGGTTTCCTTTTCTAACAACATCACCACCACCACCACCACCACCATCACCACCTCCACATCCAAACCAACTCTGCCAACACTGAACTTAGGCCCAGGTGGAGGCATCCAGAGATCTCCACCTGAGGGAAATACATCTAAGATGGAGCAGAGCAAAAATGGCACCAAGGATAAAGCTAGGAAGAAAGGCAGCTCGTACATCAGAGATGTTGAGGTGGTTGAGGAAACAGGAGACAGTGCAGTTGTGTTATGGATGAGTGAGGGGTTTCCCAGCGAATTGCCCCTGTCAGTGGTGTACTTTCCATACAATGCAGAGGAGATAAAGGAGACTGTGGACACTGAGATTGGAAATGGTAAGCTTCTTCTTGAGAACCTGTTTCCCAACCAGATGTACACGGTCTGTTTGGTTCCCAAAAGTGGGAAAGAGCAGTGTGTGAATTTTAGCACTCTGGACACGATTATGGATGCTGGACAACTCAGCTGGCTGTTAATTGTCAGTGGAATTGCTTGTGTTTTTGCGCTTCCTCTCATTGTTCTCCTTCTCTACAAGATCTCATTGCTGTACTGCAAGAGGAGCAGCAACAGGAACACTGAAATGGATGATGACCTTTCCAAAGAGACTTACGTGAAATTTGAGACTCTCGCGATGCAGCAGAGGATGCTGAATGGACAGGCGAGCGATCTCTGGACCCGACGGCTGACGCAGGAATCAGAGAGGATGCTCCTTTGCTCACGTTCAAGTATAGACTCACAAATTACCTACAAAAGTGACAATTCACGATCTGAGTACCTTTGCTAGCTCTGTGTGAGCGAAGCGTAATGGCCACCTGCCTTGTGAGCCAATAGCACTGCAAGTGGGCGGGATGGCGGTCTCTTTTGTCCTCGCCATTTTCTTGTTGTTGCTGGGCGTACATGGTTTAGCGCTAGGGTTTTTGTGGTAAAATTGTGGGGAGTTTTTTTTCCCTGCCTGATAGAAATATTGGCACTTCTGTGTTCATGTAATCACAACACAACCAAAAAAATTTCTCTACACGTCTCTACAGAGAAATGGTGAAATCGACAGAGTCGAATCTCCACAACTGTTGGATTGAAAGGTCAGCCATATTCTGACATTTTCATCTACCTCACTGACAGCAAGCATCCTCTGATTGCTAGCCAGCTGGTTATATGCAATGATATACTCTTAGAAGATTTAGTCCGTCATAAGAGTTCTTCAGGTGTCCATCTGGAGGAACTTTTAGATCTCTATAGAAGAAAATTTCTCTGTTAGCAATTATTCCAAGTGAAAACACTTTAGAAATCAAGTGTACTGATCCAGAGAGCCTTTAAAGAACCATTTTTTTTCTAAGAATGTAGCTTTCTGCTTCCAGAAAGAAAAATCCCAAGTATAACATTTTAAGGAGGCTACAACTGTTTAAAGAACCCTTGAAGAACCTTTTTTTTTTAAAGAATCTAAATTTGAAATGCCTGACAAGGTTTAGCTATTTAAAAGATAATAATTATCAGGGTTCCTTAAGGGTTCTTTGCATCCCTGTTAGTGTTTCTCTATTAGAAAGGATTCCAAATAAAACCACTTTAGAAAGCTAAGAAACTGTAACTATCCGCAGAACCTGTGAAGAACTCTTTTCTTTTTTTTTCCAAAAGAATGTAGCTTTATAAAGTGGTTCCACCAGAAAGCATTTCTGTGAAGGAAACCCAAATCCTATCAGAAATGGTTCCAAGTAGAAACTTTTTAAGAGGAACTATCCTTAATTTTCCAAAGTACCATTAAACAACCTTTGAAGAACCCCTTTTTCTAAGAATGTACCAAGTACTAACTACATTTTAAATGCCGGACAGGTTCTAGGTATTAATAAGAAATAAAAAAGGGTTCTTCAAGGGTTCCTTGGGTAACTAGTGGTTCATCCAAAAAAAAGGTTCTTCAGGGAACCCTTTCTGATAAGGAAACACTGTGAGGTTCTACATAGTACTCTTAAAGGTTCAGCCAAAGGGACAACCAACGAATCCCTAGAAGTTCTAAATTACTTATTTAATTCATTTAAATGTATTTTTTTAATTGTATGCTCCAAGTTTTTAATGCTTTACACTTGCTAGCTTGCTTTCTAACAAGTTAATTTATAGGTGTGTGCAGGTTTTTTCTTTTAGCATAGCCAGCTAGATGAAGTGCTACTGTGGCTCTTTACTAATTCATGTAATGTGCTTATAAACCGTAAGCGTGTGAGTTTAGCTAACCGGGATTTATTTGTGTGGGATTTCAATTCTTTGGCATTTAATTAACTGCAACAAAAATTAAGTAATAAATTGATTTTTGATGTACTGAAACACATTACTCTCCTACACTTTCCTTGGCTACATTTGCATATTGGAACATGATAGGCTGTTATATTTTATGACATCACAGTACTTGTCTGTCACATGGTGTGTCTCCTCTGTTTCTGATCAGGGAACTGTTTAAAAGAGTGTTCAGGTTGAAATAAATATCTCGAGCTGTAGTCACAAAAAAAGTATTTTACTACCAAGAGTTTTCCTAAGTGTTTAAAATCAGTATGTAAATTTATTGTTAAATATATAATGTAAATGTGTTATAATTTATGTAAAACATTCAGACCTGGTAAAATAACAAAAAATGCTAACATAATTAACAAGCCATATTTAAAAAACAATTAATGGTAATGGTAATATAATATTTAACATTTTATAATTGTATAACACACACACACATATATATATATATACACAGTATATATAATTTTTAAAATATATTTTAATTCAAATTGAATATATAAAAATTGAAAGAAAAAAAAAAGAAAGATTGTGTGTCAGCGATTGAATGCAGACTTTTCTTAATTTCTTGTTTATTTCTGTCAGGACCGAGTCGCAAAGTCATGAACTTTCCCTGTCTGGTTTAAGTGGGAATACAGGGCTGCTGTTGTGTGTGTGCATACCATCGTATTTGTCCCTCAGCAGATGATGTGGGTAACAATAATGCAGTCAGACGTCTGAGTAAACAACAACAACAACAACAACAACAACAGACAGGCCAGGTCTGATAAAGTGCTCTTGTCCCGTGACCTGAGCTTCTACATTTTGGTTTACTGAAGCCAACTAATGCAGGGAACAAAGTGTTTAGATTATTTACTTATGATTTAGTCACTTGCTGTATATACTTTGGGCAGTGGATAGATTTTAACCAACCGGACTTCTTGCGAAAACTGTGATGAATTTACTGGTTGCACATTTGCACTATTTG
>CM075009.1:1040477-1054659 GCA_037576675.1 Pangasius sanitwongsei | reverse complement strand
GATGAGAAGAGTGGAAGCTTTTAGACCTCAGGATGAGAAGAGTGGAAGCTTGTAGACCTCAGGATGAAAAGACTAGAAGCTTGTAGACCCCAGGATGAGAATACTAGAAGCTTGTATACCTCAAGATGAGAAGAGTGGAAGCTTTTAGACCTCAGGATGAGAAGAGTGGAAGCTTGTAGACCTCAGGATGAAAAGACTAGAAGCTTGTAGACCTGAAGATGAGAAGACTGGAAGCTTGTAGACCTCAGGATGAAAAGACTAGAAGCTTATAGACCTCAGAATAGAACTTAATAATAACATTAGACACCTTTTATTAACACAATAATTAGAAATAGGTTTTACAGTTAGATTCTCATTTGCAAATGTACTGTTTATTTTTATGCGATTTGATGTAACGTGTTAAAGTTAATGTTAATGTAAGTAATTAATGAAGTTAATAATGAAGTAACACCGACGTGGTTTTGTGTAAAGATCCCGAGCCGTATCTGCTCGTTGGCCTCAGAAACGTCATTCTCCGGATCAACCTGGATGGCGGCGGTCGAAAAAGGCTGGCGTCTGGCGTGGGAAACGCCGCGCTGATGGACGTCCACTACAGGGAAGGAAGAGTGTATTGGGTCGACACACACACAGGCGTCCTGAGTCGGGTCGACTTGGACGGGACGCGCGCTCAGGTGATTTTAAAACTCTAATTATATCACGGAGCTGTGAGTTCATTAGGAATTTGTGCGAATGTGGTGGACTGTGTTTGTGAATGTTTACTCCGCTCCGAATTTATGGCTCAAAATCTACATTAAAATTGAGCAATCAATCAATGAGATGAACTGATCTTCGTTTTGACCTTATTAGCACTTAAAATGTCCAATTTATACATAATAGAGAAGATCACAAGGTTCATTATATTAATTTTAAATATATGAATGCAGCTTTTGTATAAAGTGCAGCTTTAGAAACTAGGATTTATTTATCGTTATTCGGCTCCTGAGAGAATTTGTCACATCTTTCTAGAAACTTCTGTCACTGGGGAAAGGAATCTCAGGCCTGGCTGTGGACTGGAGAGGAAACTCAGTGTACTGGAGCAGCAGGAAATCAGGGACGATCCGGAGAGCAGATCCAGACGGACACAACGTAAAAACCGTCCTGAGAGACCTGACTCAGCCGAGCAGCGTGGTTATCGATCCAAACGCAGGGTAAAAAAATCCAAATCCGGTTTCCAGTCCTTTACTTATTTTATACCACATGCTGTTGATTAATTTTCTCTAACAGCAGCTCTGAATGTAGTGCAGCACCAAATCACAGGTTTAATTATAAGTAATGCGGTATTGTTTCTATAGCAACAGATCATTCACAGGGACTTGTGCGGCGAAAGCTCCGGGAAATCATTTATATGTTACATTTTTCTTTTAGGAGGTTAACATGTTTGGAAGGAGTCTCCAGTGTCAGCGCTTTGTAACTTCACAGAGGAGTTTACGCTTTGCGGTTTCTCGGTAACATGCGTAACAAGCTCCGTTTTTACGTAATAAAAGAAAGGCTGGTGAGGGAAAGACTGTTTATCGCTGCTATAATGTAAGCGAGAACAGGAACGAACAGAGGTTCCACAACAATAGATGTAACTACAAATGGATAAAAAAGTAGTATGTGTCATTCTTTAATGAATTAAACATTAAAGAAATGTATTAAAAAAAAAAACAACATAATAGTCGATAATGTTCTGTGGTAAAAGAGGAATGTGGCACTTGGTAACAGGCGGTAAACTCCGCTCTCTCATGTCACTGATTATTTTACTCTAACAGCACAACACACAGGGGATTAGTCCCTTCATATCCCACAGTTTGTGTACAAAAGTGAAAACCACACGCTCACGTGTGTTTGTATATCCAGCTTGTCAAACAGTGAGAGCCAAAAGGTCAGTGCAAATACCACCAAGTTTGTTTAAACCTTAAAAAACCGAATCCTAGATGGCAGAGGACAAAAAAAAACTGAGAAAGAGTCCGAGGCCTTGGCCACGATTTCAGAACAAAAATTATTTATTATTATTATTTTTATTATTATTATTATTATTATTTATCACAGTGTTGGTCTTCCGTCCTCACTGAACAAGTGGCTTTAACCACTGAAAATACAGAAGACTCATCAGGGTCATGGATGGAGGAAACCAGAAATACTTAAAAAAAAAAACTGTCACATGATAAATAAAAGTTACATAGCAACAGGAGTTAGCATATCCAGCTAGTCATTCTGCGAAGGTGAAAATGTTAGCATAAATCCCCACAATAAAAACGAGCGTGGCTAAACATGATCCTGTGGCGTCTGCGGTTTCACACTCCACAGCACCGGTGCACAGCTTTAGCTTGGCTTTTTAACATGATTAAACAATAAACATTATTTTCACAGACAGTTTGTTGTACTGAGATACAAAAACATGCAGATGTGGTAAAATAAAAAAAAAGGCACATGTGAGTTAGCATATCGAGCTAGTCAAACAAAAGGTAAAAAGTGCAAATACTCACAACAACCTCACAACAACCTCACAACAACATGTGTACTATTTGTTTAATGGTTTCTGGTTAAAGACTGAATCACAGATGGCGGATGACTAAACCTCCTGATGAGCAAACGGCTAAGAACCCTGTTAGCATGCTAGCATGATAGTGAACGCTGGAGCTTCAGACGGTCCCGTTTTTTCCAGACATGGCTGTCACCTGGGTGTAAGATCTTCCTGTCTCACACAGACCGAGACTTCTTCTGCTCACAGATATCTATCAACGTGCTGCTCGTCACTTGCTAACCAAAATGACAAACACTTTGGGTTAGCGGTTGGCTAACACTCGAGCTAAAGAAAAAGCCATTACACATTCCATAATTTGGATTCTTTGGATCTTATGCTGCCTTGCGTCCTCCTCAGATGTTCGTACATACGAGCTCGGAGGTGATGATTACGATGTGGTGTGTGTTCAAGCGGATTTGGTCAGAAAAAATGGATGGTGTCAGAAAAATTATTGTTTTTTTTTTTTTTTTCGTATCATCTACTACAAGAGGTTTACTGTAGATAACACTTTCTATGAAGCTCATGCTAATAATGAATTATAGCCCCATTTATAATTACTTATAAGCAAGTATTACTGTTCTATAGATACGTTTATAAAGACACATCAAGACCTGTACTTCATTATAATATCAGTTATAGCTACATTTATATTGTTGTTATAAATACTTTCTCAATGCCCATGCTCATAATGCATTATAAACTGATTTATCAGTATTAATTATTCAGTCTTATGGTTCCATGAATGAATTTATAAAGATGCAGCATCATAACACAGTCATGAAACCATAAGACTGATTAATTAATGCTTATAAATCAGTGTATAATGCATTATGAGCATGGGCATTGAGAAAGCAAGTGCATCACTTATAAGTAATTATAACAATAATATAACTGTTATTGTAATGGAGTACAGGTCTTGATGTGTCTTTATAAATATATTTATAGAACCATAATATAATTGCTTATAAGTAATTATAAATGGAGCTATAATGCATTATGAGCATGGGCATTAAGTGATATCTTTTCCATCTTTGTTCCTAACTAACTACATGCTAACATTAGCTATATGATTTACCTGACAAAATGTTATTATTGTTGTGTGTTTTATTCAGAAAGCCAGTGTACGCAACATTTTTAACAACGTTTATGTTTTTTTTTAAACACAATATGGTTCTAGGTCAATTATTGTGATATACAGTATATAAGTTAAACATAAGTTTGACCTTGTTTTCAGTCATAATTATAAAAATGAATATCGTTATACACTATAGATAGGTGAAAGGACAATATAACATTAATGTCATAATAATTAATGCAATTTTAAACTAAGTAATTATGAGAAATAGTGTGGGAATTATATTAAATGAATTAATAGAATGATGAATGTAAAACAACTCATAATTAAATAATTGTATAAATAAAAAATAAATCATTTTACTGGTCTTTGATGTAGTGAATGATCTCTGATTAATTTATTTCAGCTGAAATTAGAACGTTTTGTCATCTATCTTTCTAATTGTTGTTTACTTTTTATTTTTATTTTTTCTATAACTGTATTTATTTATTTTTATTTAGTTGTGAGTGCAGAAAAATAATAAAACGTATCATGTGTTATAATGTGTATTTCTCTCAGCCAATAAGAACACACTGTACTGAATTCCTATTGGTGGAGAACGATGGAGTGTTGATCTTGTGTTAGGAATTCAGCTAAATTACCTACACTAATAATTACTAAGTAAACGTTTGTGATTTTTATAGATATGTGTTTTGGTTGTCGGCCGGCGTGATGTCCAGTATCCAGCGCTCGGATCTGACGGGGGCCCTGATCACCACGGTGCTGAAAGTCCCAGACAGACTGCTGTGTTTGGCCGGCGATGCTGTGGAGAGGAAGCTGTTCTGGATTCAGCGCGGTGTGAACGCACTCAGCACTCTCGGCTCCTGTGACTACAACGGCAACGTCGTTAGCATCATCAACCAGAGATTAAGGTGAGGCTCAAGTACTGAAGCTAATCATTTAATCACATCACATCTTCAGGTCAAAATGTCTGAGTCCAGTCACAAGAACTGTTCACCTAATTATCAAAAAAAAAAAATTATATATATATATATTTTATTATTATTATTATTCTGCACATAATTTTAGTTAATCAGGTATAGTATCTGAGAGATATAGCTTTATTATGACCAAAAAATAATATATATATATTTTTTTTAAAGTTATACTATATTATTATAATGTATATATTAGATATATTATGCTTAATAAGATAAAAGGCCATTTTAAAAATTAAAACCTGTAAATAAAACCAGTAATTAAATATTTTTAAAAACAACATTATCAATATCTTGACTGTAATAAAGAAAAAAAACTGTAATGAAAGCTGAGATTATTGTAAAATTATTATTATTATTATTATTATTATTATTATTATTATTATTATTTGGTTTTTATAATGTCATAAAATTTTAAAATGTAATTTTGCATGTCATAAATAAAAGAGGAACCCAAGTTCACTGAAGTTTGGAGTAAAACCAGTAATTAAATCTTTTAAAGGATTTAATTGATCAAGATTGGATTAATTCTAAAAATTACATTATTGAAAGTATTTTAATTGGATAAAAAGTCATTTTTTAATTGGATAAATTTACAATAAATTAATAAATGCAATAAAAACAGACATGTTTCAACAATTACGTTCACGTGTCGTTGTGTTCACAGGTAAACTCCACCTGAATAGACCACGTGTGTGGAGATCATGATGAAATGATCATGATGACGGAGTTCAAAAGTGACGCAACGTTAACATTTCAAGTTGCGTTAGCGTTTGAGGTTAAGCGTATTTACAGTGTAATTTTATCCAATGCTAAAACTTTTCTTAGTAATTTACAAACACATCTGAGAGAAATGTTAAATGTTGCCATCTTGTCTTCACTGTCCATTTGTCTACATCTCATCTCTTTAAAAGATTTAACAGATATTTAGCTAGCTAGCTAAATCATTTGGCTCAGTCATTCGCTAATGTCTGGCATCCATATTGCCCAGTTGCCTAGCAACACCATTCTCACAATTTTAACCAACCGAGTTCTCCTGTTGAAAACATGAAGTCACAAATTCCACCCTCAGACTCTTTGACTCTAAATGTTAACTCTCTTGTTGAAATCCAGCAGAACGAAGTCCCCGAAGATGTCGCTTTTCTCAGATCACGTGTACGTTACGGACTCTGCGTCCCAGAGCGTAATGAGAGTTAACAGGCACACGGGAGAACCTCCTGAGGAAGTGAACTCCAAAAAGCTGCCGAGCGTTCCTGTCGATGTTAAAGTGATCCATCCGATGAATCAGCCTGTGGTGGAAGCCCGTGCTGCGTTCACTCCGGGTTAGTGACAAAAACGTCTCACTTTTATTTTTACATCATCACCATTTAGATCATCTTTACCAGCCACCCTGGCAGGGCTTTGGGGAAAAGAGTTCGTTTGGTTATGTGTCACATTTCATTTAAGAAAGTCTCCACTGATAATTAATGAAGAGCTGTAATTAATTAAAAAAAAAAAACATCAAATAACATATGAGACAGTCTGAAACTCATAATACTTGAAACAGAAGACACTATTTTTGATGTGTTTTGATAAAACCTTCCCTAAAATGAAATTTTATTACACTGCGGTGCTCTAAACAGTCACACCTTTACACACTAACTCACTTTACACACTGCGCTTCCTGGTAGAGATGTGTGTGTAATGAAGAGTGTTTTGTGACTAAATGCCTGATTTGAATTAAAAAGTCGTGTGTGTGTGTGTGTGTGTAGTGTGTGAGACAGATGAGTGTGTGAATGTGTGTTCCAGCTCTAGGGGTCATTGTAAGTGCAAACCCGGCTTCACGCTCAGCAAACACGGCGACTCCTGTGAAGGTGGTGTATAAAGAATTACAGAACTTCGTTATACAGTAGATGCAGTTTCCCAGAACATATTTCTGGGTTTGGAGGAAAAGTTTATCTTCCTGTCTGAGAAATCAGCATCTGAGGAGATGAACTGCTCTCAGCTGAATTTCCAAATTTAAATCTCATATATATATATATATATATATATATATATATATATATATATATATATATATATTTTGTAACTCTAACATGATGAAAACACCAATGTTCATGCAATTACAATGATGCAATGCAGTGCTTGGACCCCGAATATCGCTGCTTGTATTATTATTATTATTATTATTATTATTATTATTATAGATACAAGCAGTGATCATTGGGGTCCAGGCACTATAATAATAATAATAATAATAATAATAATAATAATAATACATATTTAATTGTAGTTTTAGTTATTTTAGTTGTATCATATTGTATACATTAATATGTTTTTTTATTTTGTTGTAGTAATTGTATTCAATCATTTTTTTATTATTGATTATATTGATTATTGAACTATTTTTTAAATCATTCTTATAGCTTGTGAATGTGGGACGTGTTTCAGATGTAAACGAGTGTGCTTTGTGGAATCACGGCTGCTCTCTGGGGTGTGAGAACGTTCCGGGTTCTTATTTCTGCACCTGCCCTGAAGGATACGTTCTTCTGCCCGACCACAGAACCTGCAGAGGTGAGACTGTTATTATAACACACACACACACACACACACACACGCACTATACACTGAAGTTTTAAATTGTTATGCCATATCTATGTTGTATATTGTATATATTGTATTAAAATAGTGAAATGTATTGTAATGTGTGTGTGTGTAGAAATGAAGCCATGTGTGGAGAATGGTACACTGTGTGAACACGCCTGCACACACACACTAGAGGGCGACGTGTGTGTGTGTCCAGTTGGATCCTCCCTAGAACCTGACGGACGTTCCTGCACAGGTGTGTGTGTATGTGTGTGTGTGTATGTGTGTGTTTATGTGTGTGTGTGCTGACTGAATCTCCGTCTCTCTTCATCTCAGGGTGTGTGTCTGTGGATCGAGGTGGCTGTAGTCAGGTGTGTGTGACGTTGTCGCCCGGGAGGTGGGAGTGTGAGTGCCAACCTGGATACCAACTAGAGCCAGATGGCAAACAATGCAAAGCCCCAGGCAAGGCCCCACACACACACACACACACACACACACACACACACACACACACACACACACACATACGGTCAGCCCTGTGTGATTTCAGACAGAGACACAGAAAATATCAGCCATCAAAAAAACAATGTTGGGTTACAATATTGAGACGCTGCACCATAACCCTGTCATAAACATGTGAAATAGCTAGCTTGGCATCTAATTTTCCTAGTTGCCTAGCAACTTACAACATAATTGTAATAGTTGCCTAGCAACCTACAACATAATTGTCCTAGATGCCTAGCAGCTTACAGCCATCTTTTCTTTACTGTCTAGCAACCTATAACCTCCATTTCCTTGTTGCCTAGCAAGTTACAACCTAATTTTCCTAGTTCCTTAGCAACATACAGCCTACTTTTCTATGTTGCCTAGCAATATACAGTACAACCAACCTTTCCTTGTTGCCTAGCAACTTACAACCTAGTTTTCCCAGTTGCCTAGCAACTTACTTTCTGTCTAAACACAGCATGTCCATGTTATAGCATCATAAAATGCAACAGCCAGTCAGATTCAAATATGCAAATACAGGACATGCAACATTAGTTTATCAGGTAGGCGTGTAGGGTGAGGGGTGTACCTAGTTTGCATATTCATAAAATATGGATTTCTTACAGTATATTAAGCCCCGCCTCTCAAAGTCTGAAGGCTGAGTAGTTGAGGAAAGATAAAAGTTTGTGGTGCAAAAATAATATAGTACTATTTTAAACTTTAAACTGTAAATACAGACTAAACTAGACCCTGATATTTCATAACATGAAATTGAATTTCATATAATTTGCATATTCATAAGATCTGGATTTCTTAATAAAGGTTAGTTGTCGATTCCTTTGTGCCTAACGACTTTTTAATAGAAGAGCACATTAAACAAATTAATATTCAATATAGAAGCTTCTGAGCATGATCTGTCATTCTTTCTTTCTTTCTTTCTTTCTCTCTCTCTCTCAGGTCCTCCAGCGTTGATACTGTTTGCTAACATGGTGGACGTGAGGAGTGTGAATGTGGACGGATCAGAGAGCAGGAGCCTGTTGAATGAATCTAAACGCTCCATCATGGCTGTGGATTACGACCCTGTGCAGAGCAGAGTATAACACACACACACACATACAAACACACACACACACACACACACACACACAAACGTAAGGGACTCGCATCACCACACAGTCATGTGTGCCTCTGGTTCCTTCTGGTGGCTGAAACCTGCAACTACAGCATCATGTCTTTTACTATGATTTTCTTTCATTGAAAATAAAACACTAATATATTATTTTGTCATATTTATAATCTCTATTATAGAATTATCATCATATTATCATCACAATACACTTTTCTGAGATATCACGTATCATGATATCGGTTTATAACTTTTTTATTTTTAAATTTCAATGTTTTTTTTAATAAAAATGACAGATTTTTAATAAGGTTTCCTCCTTTTCGGTGTTGTTTCTAGTCAATAAATAAAAGAAAATTGTTCATCAAAATGTTAAAGGTTTATTTTTAAATGCAACACCACTGTTTCACTGGCAGTTTGTTAGGAAACCTGTATAACGTGATACATATTGTGTATTATATAATTGTATAATTGAAATATAAGGATATGATATTTTTTTGTCATATCGCACAACCCTAGTGTTACTAGACCCTGGACTTAACTGGGTGTGTGTGTGTGTGTGTGTGTGTGTGTGTGGTTCAGGTGTATTTTGCCGATACTGAGCGTAGACAGATTGAGAGCGTGTCTGTAGACGGAGGTGAGACAGAAGTGCTGATCACTGATCTCGTCTCTCCTGAGGGAATCGCTGTGGACTGGATCAACCGCAAACTCTACTGGACAGACAGAGGGTAAACACAGCTACACTGAAGGAGCGTTCACACACCTCACACACACACCTCACACACACCTCTCACACACCTCACACACACCTCACACACACCCCTCACACACCTGTAATCGTGTACTACTCTGTGTTTCAGGTTGTTCTCAGTGTCTCGTAGCCGACTGAACGGTCTGGACAGTACGGTGCTGATTCATGACAAACTTCTGCAGCCAAGAGACGTGACGGTTCACCCTCAAGCTCAGTGAGACATTCAAACAACACACACACACACACACACACACACAAGTCCTCAGAACTGGGCTTCTTTCACACTTGGTATGTTTTTTGTGTATTTTTTCATATCAGCATAAAAAGCTCTGTGCAACAATTTTTCTGAAAAATATTTAGATATTTCGGAGAACTTCCGTTATTATCTACATTAGATTCAGATCTCCAGTTGTCAGTAAATGACTTAGGTGTGTGTGTGTGTGTGTGTGTGTGTGTGTAGGACGATATTCTGGACAGATGTGGGTTTCCCTGTGGCGGTGTGGAAGGCAGGTCTGGATGGAAAGGACCGCACGGTGCTGATCGGTTCGGGACTCGTGTCTCCCTGCGGCATCACTGTGGATCACAGCACACACACACTGTACTGGAGCGACATCGGAGCTGGACGCATCGAGTCAGTGAGACTGGACGGCTCACATCGACACACACTCACACGCGAGCAAGTAGGTGAGGCTTCTCTGACACACACACATACACACACACAGAGCTACAGATCCTCACACTATTTATTACTCTTTGCTCTTTTCAGCAGTTCTTAGACATTCAGAACCAGTACACTACCCTAGAACCAGGCTTCTCAAACCTGTTGCAGCCGGGGAAAACTTTCCTCAGACCCGATTACAGATTATTACTCAGTACAGATTAAATGTATGAACATAATCATATAATAAACTATTTAAATATTAAGCTCATTATGTAAAGGTGTACAGTTATATTTTGACAAATTTTGGAGCTATAGAGCATTTTAATTTCTGAACGTTCAACTCAAAAAACACTTTTATTAAAATCTTCACTATAATAAATAACGGTCAGATTAACTGATATTATTTATAAACTTGCTTTTGAGATATTGAAGTTTAAATCATGTGACAGGTTCATGACTATAAGAATAAGATATTCAAGATATACAGCAGTTAACTTCCTAATTGTGACAAGTGTGCACGTGTGGGTGTGTGTGTGTGTGTGCGTGCTTGTGTGTGTGTGTGTGTAGGTCGTCCGTTCGACGTGGTGGTGTTTGAAGACACTCTGTGGTTCACTAACTGGGAAGATAATCACATTTATCGTCTGGATAAAAGAACAGGAAGTGATGCGGAACGGCTCAGTGTGGATTCTGTCCAACCGGCTTCACTCGTTATAGTGCATCCTCTCGTTAAACCAGGTAAACACACACACACACACACACACACACAAACATCTATCACACACTTACAGACAGACAGAAACAGCAAGAAAGAGAGAGAGAGAGAGAGAGAGAGAGAGAGGCAGATATTCACTGGTATGCCATGTTGTGTTTTTCTCCCAGGGGCGGACCTTTGTCTCCATGGAAACGGGGGGTGTTCTCAGCTGTGTGAAAGCAGACTCGGATTGGCTCATTGCTCCTGTCACTCACAGCACGTCCTATCAGCTGACAGCAAAAGCTGTCTTCCCGTAGATACCTCATCCTCCTCTTCCTCTTCTTCATCATCTACAGGTCACTATAGTGACGGCTGTGTCTCAAATCACACACTGCACTATAGTTTTAGACTTATGCACTAGTACTAGGGCATCTGTAGAGTCATAACCCATCAGTGAAAGTAGCCATAATGCATTATTACCTGTGTATGACAGAATAGTAATAGATTGGTGTGTGTGTGTGTGTGTGTGTGTGTTCTATCACAGGGTCAGGTGATGGAGAATGGAGTGACCGACTGAAGAATAAATCCCTAAACGATGAGAGCTCCCCCCTGTCTCTGTCCTCTGAACGAGAACCCTTCACCGAGAAGATGGTGTCAGGTACGAAGCTTCATACACACTACATTCACCACATGGCCAAAAGTTTGTGCACCCCTGACCATCACACCCATATGTTCTTGTTGAACATCCCATTCCAGATTTATCCCCCCTGTGTGCTGTTATAATGAGCTCCACTCTTCTACGAAGGCTTTCCACTAGATGTTGGAGCGTAGCTGTGGGGATTTGTGTTCATTCAGCTACAAGAGCATTAGTGAGGTCAGGCGCTGATGTTGGGATGTCAAGGAGGTCTGGGGTGCAGTCGGTGTTCCAGTTCATCCCAAAGGTGTTCAGTGGGGTTGAGGTCAGGGCTCTGTGCAGGACACTCAGACACACAGGTTTGGGCCTCTTAGTTCCAGTGAAGGGAAACTGTAACGCTACAGCACACAGAGACATAATATACAATTGTGTGCTTCAGATTTTGTGGTTACAGTTTGGGGAAGAAGCACATGAGTGTGATGGTCAGGGGTGCACATACTTTTGGCCATATAGTGAACACTACCACGGCCTTGTTTCATTCTTCATTATTAATATTTTTCTGTGAATCAGGTGAAGTGAATGTCTGACCGCTGAGGATGAAAAATGGCTTACGTCCAACCAAAGAGTCTCCAAGTCTAGTTACTGAGTTTTAATGTGTCTTTAATGTGTGTGTGTGTGTGTGTGTGTGTGTGTGTGTGGTGATGATGTGTGTGTTTATTGTATAGATCAGGATGAGTGTTTCTCTCTGAGCTGCGATGTGAACGCGCAGTGTGTGCTGGAGGACGGAGGTTCAGCGTGTCGCTGTCTGAGCGGCTTCACTGGAGACGGACAGCTGTGTGTGGGTAAGAGTGTGTGCGTGTGTGAGTGTGTGTGTGTGTGTTAGTCATGTGATATACTCTTTATCTATACATAGTGGGTGTGTACATAGTATATAGATAACCACTATATAAATGTGCATATTGTGTAATAGAGAAGAAGCATTACATATTATTGTCTATATGAAGAGTCTGGTGTACTGAGGATGGTTGATTGTGTATTTATTATTTATTAATTTCTGCTTTACTGATGGTGTGTGTGTGTGTGTGTAGATATTGATGAGTGTGTGACAGGTTTGGCGGAGTGTACCAGCCCTCAATCGGAGTGTGTGAATACACCAGGTGGATATTTCTGTCAGTGTGGAGTGGGGTTTAACAGAGATGGACACCACTGCATCGGTGCGAGAACACACACACACACACACACACACACACACACACACATACACAGTGAACTGTGTTGGTTTTCTCTGACATGCGTGTGTGTGTGTGTGTGTGTACAGATGTGGATGAGTGCCGTTTGGAGCTGCACAGCTGTGATGGGAATGCTGTGTGTGTGAACACTCCAGGTGGATACGAGTGCAGGTGTAAAGTTGGATACACAGGAACGGGATTCAGCTGCAGCGGTAAACTCTACTTAACACCACACGCTCTAACTCTCAGTGAACGCTGCTTATTGATGGCTGGGTCAGTGTTTACATATTTACATCGCAATGCAGAGAGGGGGATTATGGGTAAGTGTGGCACAGAGAGACACACTGACGCTGATGCATCATTGATGTGAATGCTGATTGGTGGAGCAGAGAGTGTGTAACTTTAAGAAAAATTTTAAAGAAAAAAATAATTAAAAGAAGAAGTGTAAAACAATAAAATTACCCTTATTGCATCCAGTAATTCCCATCTTCCAGAGTCTGGGGACTGAAAACGCTTCCGAAACTTTTTCGGTTCAAATCGATCCGGATTTCCTTCTTCTAACGTCAGTGCTGCCTTCTATTCATCACACTACAGTGAAATATGTAACATTCTTTTGTTTTTGGCTTTTTGGAGAGTTTTTTCTTTCCGTTTCCTGTCAATTCTGGTTCGGTTTGTGCGACGCTGCCCCCTAGTGTATACGGTCAAGTTAAATGGAAGTATGAAATCCTTCTATATGTAGTATGAAAGACTCCTATACGAGCGTCCATGTCCACAGATACAACACTCGCGGATACAACACTCACAGATACAACACTCACAGATACGACACTCACAGATACAACACTCACAGATACGACACTCACAGATACAACACTCACGGATACAACACTCACGGATACAACACTCACGGATACAACACTCACAGATACAACACTCACGGATACAACACTCACGGATACAACACTCACAGATACAGCACTCACGGATACAACACTCACGGATACGACACTCACGGATACAACACTCACAGATACAGCACTCACGGATACAACACTCACGGATACGACACTCACGGATACGACACTCACGGATACAGCACTCACGGATACAACACTCACGGATACGACACTCACGGATACGACACTCACGGATACGACACTCACGGATACAACACTCACAGATACAGCACTCACGGATACAACACTCACGGATACAACACTCACGGATACAACACTCACGGATACAACACTCACAGATACAGCACTCACTCACAGATACAACACTCACGGATACAACACTCACGGATACAACACTCACAGATACGACACTCACAGATACAACACTCACAGATACAGCACTCACTCACAAATACAACACTCACAGATACGACACTCACAGATACAACACTCACAGATACAACACTCACAGATACAACACTCACAGAC
>CM075009.1:1026140-1040467 GCA_037576675.1 Pangasius sanitwongsei | reverse complement strand
ATACAACACTCACAGATACGACACTCACAGATACAACACTCACAGATACAACACTCACAGATACAACACTCACAGACACAACACTCGCAGATACAGCACTCACTCACAGACACAACACTCGCGGATACAGCACTCACTCACAAATACAACACTCACAGATACAACACTCACAGATACAACACTCACTCACAAATACAACACTCACAGATACAACACTCACAGATACAACACTCACAGATACGACACTCACAGATACAACACTCACAGATACAACACTCACAGATACAACACTCACAGACACAACACTCGCGGATACGACACTCACAGATACGACACTCACAGATACAACACTCACAGATACAACACTCACAGATACAGCACTCACTCACAGATACAACACTCACGGATGAAACATTCGCGGATACAACACTGTTCTCTTATACCAGCTGAACTGCTCAGCGATTCCACATTTTGTCATTATTTTCATTATGATATGATCAGGACTTGTCCGTACCTGACTGAATTTAGTTACACTTTCTACACAGATACAGTCGGGACATGTGGGCGGAGCTAGACATAGTGCAGATGACTGATTGGCTGATTGCTATTTTAATCAAAACCAGGCAAATTTTTTTGCAGTATTCTAATTGATCTTATTTGTATTTCATTTTTTAAAGTCTATATAAATAATGACCTCATGCAGAGTGGATATTTAAATCAGATTTATTGACTACACAGTGGAGCGTAGTGGCGCCTCCTCCAGGCCGAGCTCAGCGACTCCGCTCGACGTGACGACGCCGTGGCAGCGTGGGGACGTGGTGGAGATCTGTCCATCCACACACGACTCCTACTGTCTCCACAACGCTGTGTGTTTCTACTTTCCTGAGATGGAGACTTACGCGTGCAAGTACGTGTCCCACACACAAATACTCAAATGATTTAAATATAATGAACAGTAAAGAGAAGAGAGAGAAAGAGAGAGAGAGAGAGAGAGAGAGAGAGAGAGAGTAATACCAGTAATGAGCAGCAGATGGCAGTGTTGCTTTAAAAAAAAGAAATAATAGAGCTGTTATGATGGACTGAGGGGGGGGGTGTGTGTGTGTGTAGCTGTGTTGCAGGTTATATGGGGGAGCGTTGTCAGTACAGTGATTTGGAGTGGTGGGATCTGCAGCAGGCCGAACAGGAGAAGAGGAGAAACGCCGCCATCGCTGTGTGCATCACTTTACTCCTCCTGCTGCTGTCCATCACAGCCAGCATCACCTACTGCTACAGGTACTGCTGCAGGTACCACAGGTACTGCTACAGGTACCAGAGGTATTGCTACAGGTGCTGCTACAGGTACTGCTTGAGGTACTGCTAGAGATACTGCTACAGGTACCACAGGTACTCCAAGTACCACAGGATGGGGGTTCAGGGTCCTACTGCGCAAGGGATCTAAACTCATAACATTCTGCTCACTCGTTCAGAGTTTTCACCTTCTTTATTTTTTTATAAAAATTTTTAAATGAGGATCAACTGAAAAGTGGCTGCTAATGTTAAAAAGAAGAAATGAAAGGAAAAGGAGAGAAGAAAGAAAGAAGCCCTTCTCCCTTCTATATTTCCTATAACAGCACATCGCAAAATGTGTTTTATTCCTCTTATACAACAGCAATCTACCGGCAATTCATTTTATTTCCTCAAGAACGTTTCGCGCCTTTTATCCATTTATAGTTAATGTTCATAAAATGAGTCAGTTCCTGTTATCACTTACGTTATAGCAGCTATAAACACTCGTTCCCTCACCAGTTTCTCTTTATTCTCTCTCGTGAAGTTAATAAGACAAAAAAACGCAGCTTGTTACGCACGTTACTGAGAAACTGCAAAGAAGCGTAAACTCCTCTGTCCTGAAGATGTTGGAAAACTTAAAGTTACAGCTTCACCTCTGATTGTTACAAAGCGCTGACACTGGAGACTCCTTCCATAACTGTTATCAGTGATTACACACGTTTTTATATCCGTTTATGTGGCACGTCTGCCATACAAGTTCCCTGTGAATGAGCTGTTGCTGTAGAAACAGTAACGTATTAGAACGAGTGCATTAATATAAACTGCACTACTGTCAGAGCTGCTGTTCTAGAAAATTAATCAAAACTTTCTGACCAATCAGAATCCAGAGTTCAGCAGTGCTGTGGTATGAATGTAGTTAAAAAGTTAAATTTAGTTAAAAGAAGACAGATTTTTTTGGATCTATTTTAGAATAAATGTCACTGTACGAGCTGAAGGTTCTTTCCGTGCTGATGAGATTGAGCTCTACACCGGGGTTCAGTGTGTGTGTGTGTGTGTGTGTGATTCTCTTGGCGTGTGATTATGCGTGTGTTTAGACTGAGTGTAAGGCGGCACGCTTTCAATTACACGCTTGGTTTAGTGTGTACTACAGCAATTACGCATCAGGATGGAGCCAAAATGGAGGCCGTTGGTGTAAAGCCGCGTTTAAACGTGACACACCTCGCCATTTTTCTGTCTCAAATTGCTTTTCGCACTTGGCTGCTTGTAGCATTTTTTTTGTCATTTTTTTTTTATCTATGTCCATCACACACACACACACACACACACACAAGGTTAGCTAATGCGTGACGTGTTCTGCATGGAGCTCGGCTTTATTCTAAAGCCCATTATCATCAGCCTCAGGTGAACAGACGAGTCACGCTTATCATAACTCAGTCTACAAGAGAGTAATAAAGCCACTTGTGTGTGTGTGTGTGTGTGTGTGTGTGGTCTAGCTGAGCGCTGGTGTGTAGAAGAGCATTTTCATACATATAAGAGATAGAAAGAAAGAAAGAAAGAAAGAAAGCTGGAATAATAATTAGAGAAAGAATAGACTATTATTATTATTATTATTATTATTATAAAAACGCTTCCCTCCATCACTTCCAGCACAATATTTCCTTCTGAAAATTTGGAACAGATGTGTGTGTGTGTGTCAGGTGTAGGAGGTGTTCAGGAACGCGAGCTGCGGTGGACGTGGTCAGTGAGACGAGTGTGTGTGAGGAGAGCGTCACTGAAACACCGTCCATCAGCCCGCAGGTAAAACTGAGGAATATTCACAGCAGGAAGGACATTTTAATAACGTTTTTAATAATATTTTATTCATATCTGAAATAACGTTCTGACACCGAAGGAAGCAGGTTACGCTGAGGAGAAACTGCTGTACTGAGATAATGACATCGTTTACGGTTAATTATTAAATAAATGATGAGTTTTGAGACAGTGACAGGAGTAACGTCAGCGCTGCCACAACACTGATGGAAAGATTAGATGTTAATGTGGAGCTTCTTAATCTTCACAAATAACAATTTATAATAAATCTAGATGTGCGTTTTTCTGAAAGAAATTCTGTACTTACAAAATGATGGGACGAAATAAAACTTGGTTGTTTTTTTGGTGTTTTAAAAACCCTCAAAAACTCTCAGGTTAAAAAGTTATGGACAAAAAGTAAAGCGATGAACAGAAGAAAATATATAGGGATGGAAACTAATGAATAAATAAATGACTGAATGAAGGTATAAAAAGATATAAAAAAGATTAAGATGAGAAAGAAAGAAAGAAAGAAAAGGATTACATTATATAAAAATACTTAGCTATTATTAAAATTGTTTCTTTTCGGGTTTATATAATTTAGAGTCACATTTTTAGTGAATAAAAATTATAATAAATAATGACTATTTGATAAATTATTACGCCACGCTTAGTCCACACGTTCAGATTATTGCAGTTTGTGTGTGCATAATTATTGGCACCCTTTAAAAACTTTTAGGATGAGTGAAATATATCATTTTTAAGTAAATTTATTTAAAGAATGTTTTTTTAAATGTTATTTTCACAGCACGCGTGTCATGTGTGTTTTTACTTCCAGTACTTCTTTTGAATAAAACGTTCCTGAGTTATGTTTTATTTATTTATATTTCAAGTTCACCTGAATGGTTAGGAACTCTTAAGCGGTCATCCATGACCTTCTGTTTCACTGCGGTGTAAATAAGAGGTGACACACAGCTTATAGATGGGTTTTTTATTTCCTTAGAATAAATTTATTTTAATTAAACATCAGATTTCTCTCATATTTCCAGAATGAGATTAAGCTAATTAAGAAGTAAGACATTTTTCATAACCTTTTTATGCCTCATTACCAAAGGTGCCAATATTTCTGGACCTGAAGGTATATGCTGGAAGATGGGAAAATGTTTGTAATCACTCAGTGTGTGTGTGTGTGTGTGTGTGTGTGTGTGTGTAGTTCTATGTGGTTCTGGATCACAGAGTGTGTAACGATGAAAAGATGGTCCACATGATCAGTTCTCAGAGAAGAGGAGTGTGTCCATGCTGCTCCTCAGAAACAGGTAACACACACACACACACACACAAGCCATCAATAAAGCAGATATTAATAAATAATGAATACAAATGTTTTCGTGTGTGTGTGTGTGTGTGTGTGTTTTAGAAGAGAGTGTTGTCTCAGAAGACCCTGGGACTCAGAAAACACTTGTGGATTTTGCAGACACACAGGAGTCGTGTATGAAGCCCAGCGTTAATCTGATCTCTCTGGACGACTCAAACACACCGTCACTGATCTGAACATCTGCTGCCTGTGTGTGTGTGTGTGTGTGAGTGTGTGTGTGTGTGTGTGTGAGTGTGTGCGTGTGTGTAGTTTCCTCACTGTATAACCAGAGATCTATTGTGTGTGATCATTAGAGTTTGGGCTGTGACGATGTATCGATGTGAGGGTATACTGCGATAATAAATAAACTAAAATATCAATAATGACGAACACACGTCAGTATTCAGAGCTCAGATGTAACTACAAACTTAAACGCTATTCAGAAGTTACGTGAGCACCTGGGGGCGGAGTTTGTCTAAAACAGAGGCGTGTCTCAGTGACGTGCCGCTGTCTGATAGTTTGATGTAACCGCAATATATCAGGCTGCGGTTTACCTTTCGGCTGTAAATACACTCAAACACACAATATAAAACAAATAACTATGACACTATTAATTTAATAATAATATCTTCCCTTTGAAGTGCATGAAAAGTTTTTATTCATAACTGTCAGAGCACGATACAATAACAGTCTGCGCTGGATCAAGTGCTATTCTATATTCTGTGCTGCTGAATAATGAGTGTGGAAGCCATTTTGTTCAATTAAACCAGTGATTAATGTGATAATTACAGCTAGGACTATTCATGCAGCAATATATCAACAATGTACGAGATTCCTATCAGACTTATTTCAATACACGCCATCTTCTCATTCATATATCATCGTACAGAATGAAATGTGGGCGGAGTCAGACTATACGCACACAACAGTGGTTTTAAGTTAAACTAGCTTTAATTATGTAAGAGGAGTTTATATGTGGCACAATGGTAACGTTAATGATAGCATCTTGCTAGTTTATTTACTTCAGGATTTTGTAATAAATAAATAAATAAATAAATAAATAAATAAATAAATCCAGCCTGTGAAATAGCTCCGCCCACAATCATAACAGGCAACTCGTAATGCACGTGTAGTTTTAATAGAGATGGGGAACTTGTCAGTTTTAAATTGAACAACAATATGGAAATTTTATTGAAATGACAAACCTTTAATGTTAACAAAATCATTAATTATCATTAAATAGTTTCTTATTATATATAATTCTTTATATTAATGTGTGCTTTTATTATTATGAGCAAAATGTTGATAAGATTCCTTCTTATTTCAGCTGAATTTCAGATTTTCCTGTTCACTAATATTTCTGATTGTTATTTTATAGGATGTAAGATGCTCTGTCTGTAGATAACACTGTATGCAGTGTATGAGAAGAGAAAGAGGAGGGATAGAGAGAAACCCGTGAAAGAAATAAAAGCTTTGTAGCATTAGAGTAACATTTTAACAAGCTTAGTTAATTGATGCTAATAATAACATCGCCTTCGGCTCCCAGTTTATTACATATAACGAGCTAGTAGCTAATAAACTAGCATTCTGTATGACTATAAAGCTAATAATGTGGAGTACTTGTGATTTCTCTCTTTCGTTTTGTTCATGATACAAATACATTACAAAATAAACACATTTTGTGTAAATGCCCCAAATGTTCTTAATCATTTTCAGGAACTAAAATAGAACATTGGTATTAATGTGAACTTTTTTTGTGTTATTCTAACAATAGTATAAGAGTTTTATTACAAGGCACTTTTACACAAATCTGTATTTAGACCCCAAATGAGGAACCACAGGTAAGAAGATATTGGCAAAGAACATTAGGAAGCAATAACAATGAGCAATGTTTAGTTTGTTTACAAAGTTATAAAGTTTGTAGTTTTCTTGCAAATTCATTCCTGTGCCTGTATTTTCCATAAAGTTCTGAGTTACACTTAGGGCCCAAATGTTTAATTCCAAAAGTCTCTTTCAAAAACAAAATGATTACAACATGAATTATTTTATAAAGTCTTGTAATCTAACTATTTATATATTAGCCACTTTAGCGGTGATTTTTTTTTCTCCCCACAGAACCCAAACAGATTACGCATTTTTATTATCGATTTAGTTTCACATTATTCATAACCCAGTCAATTCAGATCAGTCAATAACTCTAATAACGTAATAATAAACAGCTATAACAGCTTTAATGGAGGTTGAATGTCATTGCGGACCCTCTGGTTGTGCTTCACAGACCCCCACTTTGAGAACCGGGGCTCTAGAGGCTTAATTTAAAACATAAATGTTGTTTTGGATTTCAGTATATTGGCTATGAGCCATACGGACTCGTGGATTAGTGCGTCTCATTTATTTATGCGCGAGCGTGAGGGTGAGATGCGTTTCAGTCCCTAGGGGTGTGAGAGAGAAATCTCAGCAATACATCAGTGTTTTCATACACACACACACACACACACACACACACACACACAGGTACCATCACTGGCCCATATGTCTATTGATTTTCGGAGAAGCTCCACTTATCTCTATATTGGCCTCCATTACGGCGCGGCCGTGCGGGTTACACTGCTGATAATAAAGCTGAAATCGTGTCAATTCCTCTGATAAAAACTTCACTTCGAGGCCTAACGGAGTGAAGAGAGATTCTTTAACCCATAAAGCTTTTAGATTTCAACCCCCACAACCCATCAATTTATCTAAGGTCATAAGCAACAAACTGAAGCCAAAGGCCGTGACAGTGTTTTCACCGAGGAAATAACACTCCTGCGCTCACTCTATTATCTATTTTATACATATAAATAATAAATATATATATTTTATTTTTAAAATAATAAAATTGCACTATTGAATCAAGAACAGAACAAATGTGCAATGTTTTTGCTCCCCACACACAACATTAAAAAAAATTAAAATGAAAAAAAAAAACATGAAAAGAAAGACAAAAGAAAAGAAACACGGATCCCTGTGCATTTTATCACTGATAAAAGTCTCTCTCTCTCTCTCTCTCTCTCTCTTGTGTCTCTCTCTCCCCAGCTGTAGGGAATTAAAATCCGACAGTCAGAGGATGAAGGCTGTAATCCACCTGAGACATAGACAGAGATACGGAAAGAGAGAGAGAGGGAGAGCACTTTCTTTTTTTCCTCTCCTCTCATCTCTCATCAGATGGTGTGCGTCTCAGTCTCCCCGTCCAAAAGGTGCACAGATGATGGGACTAAATCAGGAATTAACGGCCCACTCAAAGGCTTTACGACTGATCCTGCAGGTCACCGTGGAGCCCCGTGACCTCTGACCTCCTTCCTTCACTTAGCAGGAGGGATAATGAACGAATCTGGACACGGAAGGTGCTTTTTTTTTTTTTTTTTTTTTTACCCTGAAGTACTGTTTGGTCCAAAAATCTTAGTCAAGGACTTAACAAAAAGGAAAATACAACTTTTTTGGAATTTTATTTCCCAAAAATAAAAGTGTCGTCATGGTAGACTCAGGAGAATCAAAGAGCGTTCTTTAAACGTTTATTTAATAATTAAGGCTTCTTCGCTTCCTAACATAGTTCTACTCTGAAATCATTCTGATAAGGAAACACTTAGTTGTAGGGTCCTACATTAAAACTTCCACCAGAGGAACAGCCAAAGAACCTCACGTGATCCTCTTATGGAAAAATCGCTTACATTTCACACGTGATTATAATGAAGAGTTGAAAAAACGTGTGTGTGTCAATTTCACGTGAATCACCTGAAGAGACACGTTTGCATCAAAATAATTTAAAAAAAAAACAATTTTCAGCTTCATATCAATCATTAACAGATATTTTTGAGTGGACATAAAATTGCTTTTCTTTCATTGATATTAAAAGACACTTAAAAATCTCAAGTGAGTAATTACGTGTGCTTTTTAGACACGTCACATACTGATTAATCGTATTATCACGTGATCACATACATCATTATTACACATAATACTATTATTCACCTTAGGTCACATTCATCACACTTAAAAAAACATTATAATGTGTTAAAATATGCAGGCAGAAAATCAAACATACACATCCAAGACATATTTGGCATCTAACGTTAACATTTGATTAAACAGCTATTAAATCTATATACGTATTTATTGTAAGTAATGCAAGTCTATCTCTAGTCTAATATTTTTCATCAGCACAGGACCAGATCTTTATTTACTCACTTCAAAAGACGATGTTAAGCTCAGTTATTTTATTTTTGAATACAGAATTGATTACATAGCAGTGATAATTCATAATTGCACATTTAAGTTATTATGTAATTAGCTCTGATATACAATTTCCTTCACAACCTGTAGTGGGCGGGGCTTATAGAGTGACACGTGAGTATTACAGTTAAGATTTATAACTTCGCTGTGTCCTAAACACACACCAGCAAGTGACTCCTGTGATTTAGTTATTATGCAATAATCGTCTAAACACTCAGTGTTGTGGATTAGCCAGAGTAGGGGATGTGATTGTTGTTGTTGTTGTTGTTGTGAGAAGATCATTAGATTCAAACCACACAGATATAAACACAAACCTCATATCCACGTCTGATTTGTAAAGACATTACCATTAATCTCCCTTTGTATATTTGTCAAGACATTGACCTGTGCATTTGTATCTCAACTCCATTATTGCTGCTTGTTAAATCACATGCCGTCCACCAGGGGGCAGTAAGTGACAATAATTCACAAACCAACCAAGGTGACCCTGAAAACGCTGAGGATTCAAGAAACAGGGAGAACCGACTAACACGCTGGTCTATAAAGAACCGGGTTCCACTTTATATTAATTGTCACTGATAACAATACAGGAGATGATAATGTCACTGCTGAGGATATATGATGAGGGTATATGAACTGCTAGAGATGATTACAGCAGTGTGTACATGCACGTGTGTATCATCTTTGCTTTCATCCACACGTGTATTTTGATGGTTGTAGCAGGACGTTCTGTCTCAGGTGGATTTCTAGCATGAGTTTTCTATCTGAAGGCATCACGCTGAAGGTACAGGAATTCTATAAAAGTGTAAAGCTCTGGTGTAGCCTCGCTATCAGCAAATCATTTACTGTCAAACATGGCCGAAGCTCTGTCAGTAATTTTTGGTTAAAATCTCAGAGTGTGAGCGCTGCAACGTGTAGGACGCGCTCGTATAAAATCCG
Source organism: Pangasius sanitwongsei (assembly GCA_037576675.1). Classification (NCBI taxonomy): domain Eukaryota; kingdom Metazoa; phylum Chordata; class Actinopteri; order Siluriformes; family Pangasiidae; genus Pangasius; species Pangasius sanitwongsei. Next base: position 1,030,851 of record CM075009.1, on the reverse strand, counting down.
CCAACAGGAGAGCGGCGAACTCACAGCACAGCTAAAACACGGTAGCTGCGATGTTGAGACGGAAACTAAACATCTTCTTGCTAATGGACAAGAAAAAGTCTCCTTAATTACTTCAAGCTCGTTTTGAACAATGTGTGTGTTTATGCGAACTCGTTTTCTACACGAGCTGATTTCCAGATCACGCTGACTGATGACGCAATGTAAAGCAAAATGTAAGAAAGTGATTTTCTTCAGTCACTCACAGGTCGATCGTTACAGGATCTTCATCGTAAACTCTGACGTGGAGAACACACCTTATCACACAGTCACACAGAATTCTGCCCAGATTTCGTTATGATCTCGTACAGTGTGACGAGTAATAATCTTAAAACGCTGCTGAAATTGCACGGTTTTAACAAAAAAGAACTTCTTCGAACCAGGACTTGGGTGCATTTGGTCCGTCTTTGGCCCAGATGTGGCTACGTACCACTTTCAGAGCAAAACGCAGGTCTTCATCCACCAGCTTGACACTTATCTAGCTTTACTCCGTGTGTGTCAGACATCTCTGTAATGTTTATACCTTTCACTCTGCATACGTGCTTTGCGCCCCAACATCCCGCTCGTGATTTTGCATGCCACAGGAGTGAAGTTATAAATCCGGAAAGAGATTAAATAGACGAGAATGAGCGAGTCAGCGTCCCGGCGTTTGCCTAATATGCAGATGAAATAGTGCTGCGAATGAATGATTCATGTGTGTCTGACAAGCTGCGTTTTCGCCAGTGCAAACACTCCGACTGCTCACATCACACACTCATTACATCGGAAAATTGGGTTTCGGCCTGGAATTATTAATATTCATTGTGAGCTGATGTGTAAGAGGCCGTGTTTGCTCATGATGAATCCATCTACGCTGTTTAACTGCCATTTGTTCTTTCATTAACTTCAGAGAGAGAGAGAGAGAGAAATAGATTCTGATAGAAATGTCAGTGACACGGGTTACTAATCAGACATGGAATAGTTTTGTACTTTCGGTTGTGACAATTAATTTCAACTTGTGAGGCGAATTATGACTAATGCAGACTAGACAGACAAAGCTTTATTTTCCCCTTTGACATCAGCCTCAGGGTAATTAACACATTTAAATTAGTAAATGAAAAAAGTTGGCTTCTCTTGTTTTCCCAACACGTCTCAGTTTCTCTAATGATGTTCACAATCCTTAGAGAAATTCTATTCCTTGCATTTTATAGAGATAATATTCAGCTCATATTTTACTTTAAGATAAACATGGTGGGGAAAAGTGTATAAAGATGGCTAATTTCTGTAAATCTGTAAAAATAAATAAATAAATAAATAAATAAATACATTTTTAAAAAGTGATGTTTTTGGCATCCCATTTGCTCCATCACTTGTTTCACGTCAACTTATACCATCAGGAGGAACCCTGAACATTAGGAATGGATTTAAGGGCTTCGTTTCCATCGGGTTTCTTTATATAATCATCACTGAGAGGAAGAGAAGACTTTTAAGTCTTATTTTCTATAAATAGCTATAGTTGTAATGCTGTAAAATCTAAATGAACGGTGTGGACACATTGCTACACAGCATTGCTAAGTATTGAACACCACAGTGAAAAAATGAGGCCTTGAATTCATTATATTTTGTCTAGTAAACATCCATAAAAGCAATAATTAACCTTTTCTTCTAGGTTGTAACAGAACTGACTTTCATTTACACCCTGTTTTTTGTATGCAGGATTAAATACATGATTTCACAACGGTCTTGCCTCAAGGCTCGGTGCAAATTTGTTAATGTTTAAAGAACTGCAGTTCTGGTGACTGCATTTGATTTGAAAACTCTCTGAAAAAAAACTTGAATATATGTGTAAAAGTGTCAGCTTTGATATGGTGATTGATGGTGAAGTACAAGGAATATTTTAGACCAAAACATGGCTGCCTCTGCCATGAGGTTAAGACTCTACAATTGCCTACAACCTTGTTACGGAACAATACAAGGACGACACTTTTTACTCTCTCCAGGGGAATAGGTCTTCATTCAATAGTAATGGTATGGAGGGGTGCCAATACTTTTGAAGTCTGTTTTACAGACAAAAATGTACTTCTTTTTAAACAAAAACGTTGTTTAAAACTATAATGTCCCCATGTGTTTTTTAGGACAACAATACCACTCATTGTACATTAGTAATGTGTTTATTTGCATTGAGGGTGCCAATAATTTTGCAGTTGACAGTATAAACTTGAGCTGTAAGACATTTAAATCTAAATCTGCATCTGAAAGGAAGTATAAGGGTAAGAAATAACAGAGAGAGATAAAAGTAGTTTTAAAATAATGCAACATGGATGTTTTATTCAAACCGAGTAATAAAATGTGGTTGTAGCAATAAGCTAAGCTAGCTTGTTAGCAATACAGCTAATATAATAGTTTGGGTTCTCCACAACTAGCTAGCTGGCTAAGTACCTGTAGACACAAATATTATATATTTCTCAAAAAAATATACAGGGAGTGAATGAATGACCTTCTTCTATTTAAATTTTTTACATTCGTGCCTTTTTGACGCTTCTGTGACACGATTCGGCTGCCACTAGGAGGCGAACTCCAACCATTCTATCCAGAAGCTGTGTGTAGAAAATTAAAACAGGGATAAATAAGTTCTGATTTAAAAATTTAATCATGAAAGTAAAAAAAATATTCCGAGTTACATCAATGAGCTATGAAGGTCAACTATAAAAAGGAGCTTTGAGATCAAATCTGAGCAGATGTTAAGATTTCGATTTTGTTTAGACAGTGATGGATCAAGTGTCTATTATATATATATATTTTCCTCTGGTGCTCCAGTTAAGAGACAGATTTTAACTTTATTTTAGTGTGAAATACGACTGTAGGATTGTTTTAGTGATTATGTGAGTTGTGTGAATGTGACTGATGTTTGATATAAAGTCAGAGAACAGAAACACAAATGGACACCATTCAACAACAGGTTTATTACAGTGAACACAGACATGGTGCAGGTTAACACACGCTCGAGTCCACAGCTATCTTCTGCACTCACTTTTCAGAACAGAGCATGATGGACACTGACCTTCAGCCACAGGAAGTAATACGTCATGGCCCCTAGAGGGCAATAAGGGCTCGGATAAATGGCTAGATGGCTGCATGGATGAGCGCTCAGACCCAGAATGTCTTTATTTTCTTTATTTTTCATTATTTTGATTTCATTGGGTTTGTTCATTGGCATTGAAATGTCAGGTCTACGTAATTAGTTCAACTCGCTAATCTTTTATCTTTTAGGATTTCGACTTTTCGTCCCTAAATGATATGCACATCGAGAGGAACACTCCGCGACAACCTGAGAGAATTTTGGAGGTGCGATGCCGAGCACGAAACACATACAAACACACACAGACACACTGCGGCGTTGATGCGTCTATTGTACAAAACTATGCTACGTTCACTCTAGCGTCTAATTCGTTAAAAAATAAACAACTAAAACGGAACATTAACGCTATTAACATTAACTTCAAAAGACGAACAATTTAGACAACAAATCTAGAATGTTCCCTCAACTCACCCTCCCTTAATCTCGTTTTAAATTAATCTCCTTTTTGTATATTTATATTTAGACACTTTTAATATAATGTAGGGAATAGCATTGGGCACATAAACATCACGTGAAGACACTTGTTTTTTTTTTTTTGTTTTTTTTTCAGTTATCATCATAATAATAATAGTAATTCTTCAGTGCAGCTCAGTAGAGCCCCCCCTAGTGGAGGGGAGGTGTATCTGTGTTAGTAGTACAGTATGCACAAGCATAGATCAACCTCAGATCAACTTAGGTTCTGTAAACCCCTCACATTGGTCCTCTGTTCATCTTCCTCAACCCCTCTTATCTATCTTTTGGTACTTCTTTTTACTGGATCTTCTTGGTGTTGTTCTTGGATTTGGTTTTGTTGACGTAAGCCTCGAAGAAGAACTGGCAGAAGAGCACGAAGTAGCTGAGGTACATGAGCGAGGACCAGAGGATGTTCTGGAAGTGTGAAGGACACTCGTGGCCCTGCTGCATCCACAGGTACACCAGATAATTCACCACGCAGCCCATCAGCATCTGCGTGATCTGCGTGAGCGTGATGAACATGGCGAACTTGCGTGACACCCTGAATCCCGCCGCTTTCAGAGCGTAGTATGAGTACATGACCGCGTGAACCAGGTAGTTCATGGTCATGAACCAGCCGCCGCCCGCCACCATGTCTTTGTACGAGTACCAGGAGTAGAGCAACACGGTGATGTGGTGGTACCAGTGCAGGAAGATCAGCTTCTGCTTACGCAGGACGATGAACAAGGTGTCACCTGTGAAAGACAGCGAGACAGAGAGAACAACAAGAGATGTGAGACAGAAGCTACAACTCAAATCAGGCGATTTTCATACTTTTAGTGTTTTTAAACACACAAGAAGACTGCAGACTTTAGCGCACTTTTAACACCAGTTTTCCTCTCAGATAGAGGAAGGGGCGGGGCTAACAGGGGCCTAATTTTCATTTCTGTTTTAGTGTAAAATATTAGTGCCTGATTTGAGATATTACAGCTCTACAAACATCCACATGCATTTCATGATTCATATACATATAATTTACATAAAACACGCCATAATGTACTCTCATATACATATAATTTACATAAAACACACCATAATGTACTCTCATATACATATAATTTACAT